>CM034623.1:3037500-3313846 GCA_020080225.1 Gynochthodes officinalis | reverse complement strand
ATCTAGAAAACTTCATATTAAAGAAAAATTGAAACATTTCCTGTGAAGATGCTGCCAAGGCATTCTACCAACCAAAATGGCGTTGATCAAAAGAGGGATTGTGTCTAATTCTATGTGCAGTCTGTGTGGAGAATTTGAGGAGACAATGGAACACATTTTTTCATTTGCAATAGGGCAAAGCTTGTATGGTGACTTTCTCCCATGGGCTAGGATGACTTGCAAACGGAATGTGGATTTTTTAAAAACTAGTGAGAAAAATTGAGTAGTTTAGAAAATGACCCAATTGACAAGGACAGAGTGTAGCTTTCAGTGTACATCTTGTGGATGTTGTGGAAGACTCAGAATTTATGGCTATTTCAGGAGACAAACAATTCAGCCAAGAAAGTTGTTGATCAGGCTATTTTGGAATGGCAGGAGTATCAAGAGGTTATAAAAGGGGCTGAGCAGAAACTGAGAATACAACATCATGGACAGTAATCATATGAAGATCATGTTTTCACAAAAAAGGAGGGGGAGGGAGGAGGGGTGGAGAAAAGAATTAAAAAAAGAAGAAAGAAAAGAAAAACATAGAAATAATAAGAAATAATAATAATAATAATAATAATACTGCTCTGTCTTATCAGTTTTGTTAATACAATAGACTTGCTCCTGCAGCTGGATGGTCTTTTACTATCTAATGCTTTTATAATTCGCTGGAAATATGTGTCTGAGCTATTTATTACTAATGCTAATGATTGGTTTTTTTTCTTTTTTCTTGCTTTCTTGAGTTTGAAGTGCAATGGATTTTTCTTACTGTTATCTGGAGTCTGAAGGAACGATATGGGCTACTTGGTACATCTGCATTTTTTGTTTTCTAGCAGTACTTTGTACTCGCATTGTTTATAAAATAGTCTGTACTTGCATATGGTCTTTTACTATCTATATGCTTTTATGATTTGCTAGAAATAGGTGTATGTATTCAAGTTCGTCAACTATCATGACTGATTTTTTGGAGAATCTAAATAGAGGCTGTATTTGCATTAGCCTATATCAAGTATAAGGAAACGATTTGGGTTGCTTATTACATCTGACTTTTATGTTTTCCAGGAGTTCCTTGTACTTGAGTTAATATATTACAATTGAAAGGAGATGAAAAGGGCATTCTTTCTACAATTTTTCTAACTAAGCTGTTTATTATTGATGCCAAGGATGGTTTTTTACTACTTGCTTTCTTGAGTCTGAAGTGCATTGGATTTTTCTTATTGCTATCTTGAGTATGAAGGAATGATTTGGGCTGCTTGGTACATCTGCATTTTTTGTTTTCCAGGAGTACTTTGTACTTGAATTGTTATTGTCAAATGGAAAGGAAATGAAAGGGACATTCTTGCTGGAAATTTTCTAACTGAGCTGGGAGGGGGCATATTGTTGGAATATTGTTGGAATCCTGTTTTTGAACCAAGAGAAATTTGAGGACTTGCAAAAGCAAACAACATGAAAGGTGTGAGTACTAGCTAGGAACCAAAGTTTGTGTTCAATGGCTATTACATTACAAGCATTATATTATGCACAGTTAGAGGTAGCAAAACTTGAATGACAACATATCTAAATTGCAATTGAGTTACAGAATATAGTGTGAAAGCTAAGTCAATATAAATTCTTTTGAAATTAGCCTTTCCACTATATCTGAAGACCTCAATCTTTTGTGTAATTGTTTTAAAAATATTAGGTTTTTATAAAAAGATATCAATTTAGCATATCATAGACTAGCTAGAATAGTAATCGAGTGGGATAGCAGTTTAGTGCTATTATCGCATTTTCCTCCATGGTTATTGTATTAGACCAAGGAGATCATTTAGCCTATTTTGGCTAATACATGTATAGATATTTATTCATGATAATGAAATTACTAACATTTTAGAGAAAAAAAAATCTAACTACAAAATTGATTGAAAACAAAATGTGTAAAGGACAGAATCCCCCCCCCCCCCCCCCACCCCCACACCCCCAAAAAAAAGGGAAGGAAAGGAAGAAAACAAGAAGAATAAAACTTGAGTTGTAACCTAATGAAGCTTGAAAAATAGATCCCAAAATGATGGAATAAAACTTGAGATGTAAAGAGATCCCATAATTATTTTGGGATAGACTAAGAATTATTAAATTAGAGTTCTCTCCAAAGATATATTTATAATTAAAATCCAAGATTATAGGAATGAACGAGTGAGTAATCAAATCTCATACAAATACTACCATCACTACTAACTTACTCATAAACTCCTAATGGACTTATACTTTTGAGATATGAATTGAGATCTAATACTCATCATAACTTAACTAGTTCTTAAAAATTACATCAAGTATGAAATATTATCAATTTTCAAATGTTAAATATTTGAATCACTAATACCAATATAAAAAATTTATCTTGGATAAGGTAAAGGAAAAATGCTACTTTTTCCATCTCAGAAAAATACTCCTCTTTCAAAACTTTTCTTCATTTTCAAAAGAAAAAAAAAACTCTTGGGAAAATTCTTATGCTATCCTTATCAATAATGATTACATATAGCCCACATTTAAAAGTAAGAATAAAAAATTGTGCATTTAATGATATATTAAATATGTTATATTTTATAACTAAAAGAATTTGTACTCTATCTAAAGTAAACTCTTTCTTGGGAGGGAGGGAGTGTGTTTTTTTTCTTTCTCTCTTTTAGTATATGCTCTCCACACACACACACAGAGTCCATCTTGAACTTTTCTTTATTTTAAAAAATGAGTTCACTTTTAAATGTAATTCTTATAATATTCTTATTAGTAATGATTATATATGGCTCATGATTAATAACGAAGAATAAAAATGTGAAATTGTATAATTAATGAAACTATTGAATGTGTTGTATTTAATAATTAAAAAGAAATTATATTTAATTTAAAGTGGACTTTTTTTTTTACAATGAAGGGGAGTATTATTTAATCACCATATGAATCATATACTAGCAAAGCTGGAAAATAATTAATATCGACATGGAATGAACAATTGCCATATTCCAATCTTTCTATTTTGATTGTATTGTGAAAAACAGTGGATTCTTGTCATAATTTGTGAACTATATTCTCTTCAATATTTTTCTTGTACTTAAAAATTATCGATCCTCTATTATAGCTCTGATATTTAATGCCAACAGTCAAAGACCAAGGGATTTTTTTTATTATTATTATTATTTTCTTGGGTTCTCATACGCTAGAAGGCAAGGAGTGAAGGACAGATGAAAAGGACGCATAATCCCACATTCCGTTATGCTAATTTTAGTATTAGGTCAAAACAAATGAGAAAAATAGGCAACTAACAAATTTTGGGGAGCAAATCTTCGTAGTGTCAAATTTTGTTTTTCATTACTTTCAAATTTGAATAATCTAAAGTTTTTAATATATTAGTTCATGGTCTTGAATTTTTTCTTATCCTCCTAAAATAAAACAAATTAAAATTAAAAAGGGAAATTTTTCTAAGAGCACTAATAAGAGATTTTAATATAGTTTCTTTATAATTTGTGTTAATAAGAGATTTTAATGTAAATAAGAGATTTTAATGTGTTAATGGGGTGGAAGAAGGATTTTTTTGTTTTTTGTTTTTTGCTTTTTAATTCTTAGAAGTAAATTGAACTCATTTTTGAGGTTGAGGGACTATTAGTGCTATTCATTCTTTTCGATTAACTAATACCCCTATGTAGGACAGGGACAATTAAAATCTAAATTGGTAATTTTGAGTACATAATAGAAACTTTTTCCAAGTTTGGAAAACAAATGAAAGTTTAAGTTGAGACACTATTGACGCTATTTTCTCTAAACTGAATATTCCAGGATTTTTTTTTTTAACATTATTTGACCAATAGATTGTTGATCCAAAAAAATTTTATTTTAGTGAATATATGAATGATTTGGCATATATATTGAGCAAAATTGTTATGCATTTTCTAAATTTTAATTAGTTCCTTATTGAAGCTATCTTAATCTAAAGAAGCAAACACTTAAATTTAGAGGCTATCACATAATTGGTCAAACTTTGATATGATTAATTGGTACGAAATTAGCCGACCAACCTAGACTTTTAATGATTTGCAGAAATCCTATGGATTTGTAAATTGCGATGACATATCTTGTGGTTAATTAACAAAAATTAAAAAATGTTTTGAAATTGAGAAACCACGAAGAGTGAAAATGAATGGCCGACATGTTTAGATTTGATGTTGTTCAAATCTCATGAAATTTCCCTTCAGCTTCCCAGGAGAGTTGGTAATGAATCCAACAAATCTGAGGGGAATAAAGTCATAAACAAAATTTACGTGTGGCCTTAACACAGACATTAGCAGGGATCACGCTGTCAGCCACCTGAATGTATTAGAAAGAGCGCCTTCTCAGTGTATAGGTAATGATAATTAATTAGCTTTTTGAGTAAAGGACATGCATTGTTTGTCTGTCTAAATGTGTACTTGAAATTTGTCGACGAGGAAAGAGATAGGATGGAGGAGGGCTTGTACGGATTTGACCAGACAGTGGCTTTCCATGGCATGCATGTTCATGGGATTTGGTGCATTTGGCAATCTAATTTGGTTTTCTTTTTTAAAAGAAAGATAAACCTTATTTTTTGTCTAAGTAAAGAATAAAACTGCAAGAGAAAGTCTAAGAAAATGAGTTTATCAAATGAAAGATTTTGGGAAGTAACCCTTTTCTAACCATGTAAGGGGTGGATTTCTGTGTGGTGTAACAGAGCCAGAAGGTGAGATATTAACCGTAAGAACTACAAAAGAAGAAAAAGAATACAAGTTTGCACATTTGAGGGCAAAATTTTGATTATTATTATTTAAATTTCTATGGTAGTGTGAACAAATGAATTAGTCTTGTAATTAACACACAACAGGTATTTCATATAATGTTGGCCTTAATGTTTTTCGCACTTTATCTACGAGTGCAAAAAATGGTTCAGCTGCTTGAACTCTTCAAAATTTAATTATTTTGGGATTTTTTTTTCAAAAATAATAAAGGATCAGTTTGTTGAGAATTCCACCATTAATTGCACATAAACTCCCATCTTTCATATGTATACACACGGTCGCCAATATCACTCTACAGTTTTACAAGTTGAATTTAATTCAATTCAATGGGGCTACTCGAAGTCCACCATGGAATTATTAATCTTTAATTTTATCTCTGATCTCCATTTGGAATTTTAGACTCATGTCTTCCGTATATTTATAGGAGAAGATGAAGCAACGTTATAAGAAACTGAAATATTGTGGGGTCTGTTATGAGATTTAGTCTGTTGACTCTCTCCTTCAAATATTTGTCAATTTGTGTATGTCCAATTTATATCCGCCTGGTTAAGGAGTCTTTAGTACAGATGAAGGAGTTTCGCTTTCGCAATGGGGACTTTCTCCAAATCAAAGAAAATAAAATATTTGGTGACTAAAGAAGATGAGGGAATTTCTATATTATAGGATAAAGATAATCAATTAATGAAAATAGGCAATTTCTTACAATAAAAACGTAAATAGGACTAGTTTGACACGTGATCTATTCCGTTAACTCCTCCACATTTCTATTAGTTGTCTAATCGTAATATTTTGTTATCTTACGGGTTAAAATTGTCACTTTTTAAAACTTTACATGACCAAGTATACCTACCTCTTATATTTTGAGACTAAAGTTACGATTTTCTTATTTAATAATGGAGATAACTAATAAAATGGCCTTTCATATATTGGCCCATAATTTTTTTTATTTTTTTTATTTAAAACGGTAAAAAAATGTTTATAATATTTTATAAATATATTTTTTTAATTCTCCTTTGCAATTCTATTTAATTTTTTGTCAAATTTTGATCATAATAATACTGTTATTTTGACAAAAAAATAAATAAAATTATGATAAATAACTAAAAAAATACATTACTAAAATATTATGAAATTTTTTTATCATTTTAAATGTAAAAAATTATTTAAAAAATTACGATGGATCATTTTATCAATTACCTGTTAATAATGTGATATTTTTACGTTTGCGTGGACTACATTTTGTATTCATTCTACATAATCAAAATCCATATTTTTTGTATGTCAGATAACCGTACAATCCATATTTTCGGAACTCATTGCTCATTTTGTACTCTTTATCTCCACTCTTTTCACATCCCTCCCTTCCTCCTCTCATTTCCATACTCGTTTTCTACGTGGTGAGGGACTAGAGAAATCGATCATTCCCATGATCTGACAGGTAATCACAACTCATTCTAGTGTACTTCCGCGTGCACAGTTATTCTTGATTAGCGGATTAGTATTTGTTGGATTAGTAAGAAGTTATTATTTTGATTAGTGTAATGTGAACATGAATACTTTTTATTTATCAGTTTTTCCCTTTTATTCACATTCTTCTGTCTTCTCTGCTAGTAGGTCATGAACTGGATATTCAACTATTTGCAAGTCAGCAAGGACATTACATTTGCTAAACTCTAGACAATTCTGGTGTTGTAAAAAACTTTTAGATTCCGTTTGATGCATTGAAATTAGAATTATGTATAGTTAAATTTATTATATTAGAATTTCATTATTTGAATTTTTCTATTTGGTAAATCAATTGAATCAACATGGAATTCATTTATAATTCTAAATTCTTTATTTAGATATTAAAAAATTACATGTAAATTGAAATTTCAAATACAACTAAAATTTACTAATTATGCATCTATAATAAATAATAAAATAAAACTTATTCCATATCATATCATCCATTCAACAAAATCCATATCGCAAGCAAGTAATAAAAACTAGTCGAGGAAGGGATAACCAAAAGGAACATGCAAATCACATACAAAACGTGTCAATCTTTTCTTCATTTTTTGGGAGAAATAATCAGAAAATCAACAAAATGAAATTACTAAAAAGGCATCTAGCTAAAAATGCATTGTATTCTTTTGGAGCAAAATGTTTGGCTGAAATTCCTAAATATCCTTACTCTCCTCATCTAAATTTAAAATTACAGCATAATAAGCATCATGGTAGAGCTCCAAATCCAAAGTTAAAGATTTACACAAAGTCATTCCTTGATAACAATTTATATTTTTAATTTATTTTATTGTATTTATAAATTATAATTTTTTAGTTAATTTAATACTAATTTATATAATTATATTGTCATTAAAGTATCATGTAACATGTTTTCCTTTTTTTTAAAATATATATATATATATATATATATATATATATATATATATATTCTATTAAGGACATATAAAAATTTGTTTAGTATGTGTAACTTTAAATAGTAGATATAAAGTTAATTAGATTAATTGTTTAATTAATACTAATATATTAAAATTAAAACAAATTACAACTTTAAATATATATAACTATTTATTTATTATTATGATGTAAATTAATTTATATTAAAGTAATTTAGTTAATTTAATAAGTAGAAATAATTAAAGGTAATTGTTATAAAATATTTAAATAAGGATATGTAAATGTAGAGTGTTTATGTGGATAAATATGCCAATTATTTATAATCATAGTTTTCATAATTTATTTAAATAATTATAGATTATAATAATTTAAAATAATGTTTTGAATTAGTATTGATATTTTTTTAGTCAAAGTATTTAAAATAATAAATGGGGATCAAGTTAAATTTATTTTAAATATTTATTTCTATATATTTTTTAATATATACTACTAAGTAATTTTTTTAAAAAAGAAAATTACATTTAAAATATATATATATAAAAGAAATATGTAAGTGCAGGTGTGTTACAAAATTTATATGGTAATAAAAATTGAAAAATCCCATGTATGATAAAAATTTTGATTAGTTTTAGATTACAACTTATTATACTTGAAAGTAAAATTTAAATTGATAATAAAAAATACAATTAAAAACTTTTAAAGTAAATTAATATACTAAAAGTATACAAAAATGGCCTCAAAATTTCATAAAATTACACTTATACCAAAGTGAAATCTACAATTTAGAAAAAAATTGTAAATGCACACAAGATACGTTTTAAGGCATTGGCAGCTAAGATTTTATACACCACTTAAATCAATTCATCTTTATTAGCGCAAATTAATTAGTAAAAATATTGTATTTAATTAAAAATCAAATTAAATACTGTGATTTTTCACCCTAGAACAATTATCTTATATTCCAAGTAATCTAAAAAGATATTTCTTTTTGAGATGCATGTACTTTTAATTACATACCATATACATCTTACCGAAGTAGAAATGCAAGAGAGAAGAGTACTGAAAATTGTTGTATATGTTGCAATATTTAGGCTTAACTACTTACGAAACAATTAAAATTATGAATAGACGAGTTAATATAAAATTATTAATATTATAGGTTTAATTAATAATTTTATAGTTCTGATATCCTTACAAAAACAAATCCGGAAGAAGCACCAGTATATAAAATTGTGGGAACCTTCTTCTTGGTAAAATATTAGGGATGAAATTTAATATCTATATGGAAGTAAATGAAAATTTGGCTTTTGCCAACAGTGAGGAACGAAGCAACTGGTTGGCAGAATGAAAGATTATAATTCTATTATCGCCCCTCTAAATTTTCGTAAAATTCTTTTAGCCCCTTATTTTGTCCATTTAATTTTATTAAGTTCCCTTATTTGCGTCTAGGTTAAAGAGTAACTAACTTACAGTTATTCCCTAGCATGTTTTTGAAGACTTATTACTTCCTCTATCAATTAAAAAAAAAAAAGGTCCATTTTTGATTTAGTACAACTTTTTTTTTAAATTATAAAATACAACATATTTAATGCACAATTAAATGTATAATTTTACATCTTTATTATTATTTTTAATCTTGATTATACATTACTATTATTATTAGTAAAGGTAATACATGTCTATTTTTTGGGACATAATAAAATGCAGAAGTACGTACAAGTAGAAATAAATAGCCAAACTACAGTTATTCCTGCCCCTTTCTTGTTCTAAGGCCAAGTAAAATAAGGGGGTTACTGAGGGAGTCAAATAAAACAAATAAAAAGTTATTTCTCACAAAACAGTTATATTCCAAAGACAAAAAGTTATTTTTTCCCACAAAATAAATAAAATATCCAAACATCTTTTTTTAAAATTCAAAATTTTCCTCATATAATTTAAATTTTTTTCTCTCCAATACAAATTTTATTCTCACTCCAAAATACTTTTTCTTAAAAAAAAATTCCTCTAAAATTTTCCTACATTCTAATACAAAATTTCTCAAATAAACTACAATTTAAACATAGCTAGATTTATTCCGTTATTTGATGTTCAATATAGGGTATTCAATAGAAATTTTATAATAATTGTGGAAAAGTGGATAATCATTGATTACCCACTTCTCTCTTATAATCATTGATCATTTAAAATTTAATAATTATTTTTATTTTCTTATTTCAATTTTATCCTAAATACTAAACTACTATCATAAATTGATATCCTTTTTCTCATCTCTCTAATTTTTTTTTCTTTCTTCCCTCTCTCTTCTTTCTCTCTTATCTCTTTTCACTAATACTTTTTCTCATCATTTTTTTCACACTATTTTTTTTCATCTATCTCTACTATTTATTTCTCTTCTATTATTTTTCTTACTCACTTTGTCTCTCATCGTCTTTTAACTCTATTTTTTTTCTTATCTCTATCTACTATTATTTTCTCTTTCATTAGTTTTCTTACTCTCATCCTTCTTTTAATTACTTTTTCTTTAATCATTTTTCTCACTTTACTTTTTCTCTTATCACTTTATGGTGTTTGTTTTTCGCTCTTCCCTTTCACTCTTTTTTATCTTTTATCCCTCTATATTATTACTTTCTCTCTCATTAGTTTTCTTTCTCATCACTTTAACATGTTTTTCTCTCTCTCTCTTTTCTCTTACTCCTCTCTTTCTTTCATCTCTATCTGTTATTATTTTTTCTCTTATCAATTTTTTTTCTCTCATCATTCTATAACTTTTCTTTCTTTTTCTTTTCTCCCACTCCTCCTCTCTCATCTCTCTTTACTGTATTTTCTCTCTTGTCATTTTTTTTTGTTGTACTTTCTTTTTTATCTCTTTATTACTTTATTTCTTTTGATTTTTTATTTTACTTTTTCTCTCATTATTTTATAATTTCTCTTTCTCTCCCTTTCTCTTTCATCATCTCCATTGTTATTTTTCTCTGTCTCTCATCACGATATTGTGTTTCTTTCTCTTTCTTTTTCTCCTACTTTTTTTTTCTCATCAATTTTCTATCATTTCTTTTATCATTTTATAATTTTTTTCACTTTCTCTCTCACTCCGCTCTCTCTCATCACTTTCTGTTGTTCGTTTCTCTCTCATCTCTTTCTTCACTCTCTAATATTTCTTTTCTCTACCTTCTCCTCTCACTCTCCTTTCTCTTTCATCTACTTTCTCTCTCATCATTTTTTTCTTTCATCTCTTTTATCACTTTATAATGTTATTTTTATAACATATTTATTAATTAGGATAAAATTAAAATTTTGACTAATTTATATTTCCATAATTGAATTGAACTAAATATAATTATTTACATTAATACCTATTATATGTTTGAACCAAACACTAACAATGCAATAAAGATTCCCATTATAATTAAACACATCAATAAAACTCATCGTGATTTTTATTGAGAATTTCAAACAAAATGCCATCTAAAATTTTCACGGGAGTCTAATAAACTTTGAAATTAATAACTGCACTAATTGTGAATTATGTATTCATTTTGGTTTTAATAGTGTTTCTAAGATAATTTCAAGAAGCACATCTGGTATAAAATATTTCCTCTAAAATTATATATGTTCCATCAAGCTTCCTAAATTGAAGTTCTTTATTATAATTAGAGAATGTGACAAATGATAAACAAAGCCAAAGGTAAGAATCGAACTTTCTTTTATGTCAAGTTTTAGTGATTTTTAACTATTAAACTATATTCAGTAATTTTGCAAAACTTTGTCCAAAAAATATTTTTGATCCTCCAAAGTCATGCGAAATAAAATCTAAATAATTGCTTTTTGAAAATCAGAAACTATGCGTTTGGACAAAGTATTTTTATTTTCAAATGAAAAAGTTGTATTGGAATGTGTAAAAATTTTGGTGGGTATTTGTTGATAGAGAAAGTATTTTGGAGGGAAAAATAATTTTTAAAATTATGTGAGAGGAATTTGAGTAAAAAAATTTGAATTCTAAATTTTGAAATAAAAATGTGTTTGGATAGTTTGTTTTTGTTTGATAATTTTTTTATTTGCAAATAAGAATCAATTGTCCAAACGCACCCTAAAATAGTAAGAAGGAACAAAAAGTTTATAGAATGAAGGGTTTGTTTGGAGTGTAATGTATTTGGAAAAAGTTGTATTGGAATGTATTAAAACTTTGATGGGTATTTTTTTATAGAAAAAATATTTTGAATAGAAAAATAAGAGGAAAATTTTTTAAAATTATGTGAGAAAAATTTGAGTAGAAAAATTTAAATTTTAAATTTTGAAATAAAAAAATATTTTTATAAGTTATTTTTATTTAAAAATTTATTTATTTATAAATAAAAAAAATATGTCCAAACATATTAGTATTTTATGTAGGACCTAGATTCTCCCAAAGTAAAAGTAGCAGTTACACTGTACACCACATGCATTGAGAATCACCAGCACCTTGGATGACTCAAGCAACACATCGGAAAAGAAAGTGTACTTCAAAAACGAAAGTCAAGCCCTCCAAACTTGGTAAGCATTGTCTCATGGTATGGTTGCCCCAAACCAAGTACCCATGACTCTTGATCTATATAATATTGTAGGGGTTGAGTTTGTTCGAGTTTCTTGAGAGCGAAAGAGGAAAGACAGGATTTTGGATAAGAAAATTCCCATGCATGAATGGTCTTTGACGCGTTTTCTGGAGCTGCCAGACAGTGAAGCACCAGCTGTTCCGCTTGTAAAGCCATTTGTGGTTCTATCGACAATGTTACTGTCAGGTTCACGCGGACTCGGTTTTTACTGGTCATTCTTTTTCTTCTTTGTAATTTCTTATATGTCATGTGTGGCTCCCATTTTTTTCGTTTTGTACCTTTTTATTCATCTGGTGAAGGAAGGATCGACGTATGAAAGATTCTAAATGGGCATGGGCAATACATGCATTCTTTTATGAGACTTTTTTTTTCTTGAGCAGTAGGTTCTGTCTATATCGTGCGGTAAAATAGCAATCATAAATTTTTGTTTGATGCTTAGAATCGGATATACTTTCTCCATTCCAAAGTGTAAACTCACAATTACAATGTATAAGAGACATTGTAAGAGACATGAGCTATAACTTATTAAGTTAATTCTTAATTATATAATTTTACGTGTGAATTTTTATTTTTTGATTATGAATTACACATAATTATTAATTAGATATTATAAGAACTTGATTTAAAAGTAATGCTCCTTTTTCGGAAATAAGGAAAAAGGGGAAAAGTGGACTTCTTTTTTTCTTTTTTTGGACAAAAGAGTGATTGTATCTTCTCCTAAAACAAAAGTATGACTTTCGTCTCTACTATATTTTTCTTTGCAAATTCGTTCTTCATCAGGCTTCCAAAAAAAATAATAATAAAAATAAAAATAATTAAGAAAAATTTACTTAATGTCTTATATGAAGACTTAGCGTATTTGAGTGAATGATTTTTGCGCGTACTGCATGTGATAACATAAATTTTTACACAAAATACAAGTGTATTGATTCGGACACTGGCAAATTATTTTATTTCAGCATTAAAGTTTACCCTGTCCATTTTGTTGCACTCTAATTGTCTACGTCCTCGTCCAATTGGATTTTTTTTTTAACAGAAATATGTTTGAAAACAAAAAAAAATGTTAATGTTTCATTGGCTATGGTTATTATCGTGGAAGCATTAATTATTAGTTTCAATATATATGATCTCAGCAATGTTTTAATCCTTCCAAATATTTTATGTACCAAAAATTCATTATAATATTATCTTCTCATGTACACCTGACTATTAGAAAAATTATAAATAAATTTTTTTGACATTTAAAATATTTGTCAATATCAGCCACAGATTTTTTCTTTTTCTAAATCAATTATATATATTAGAAAAGAAGTTTTACATATCAAGAAAAAGTAGAGATTTTACTGCAGTGTTTGTGCTATGTTAGATTTTACAGCATGACTAATTTAGGGGAAAAGTTGTTACACATACGGATAACTAAAGTTATCCAAGATCAATGTATGATTAGTTTACACCATCTTCGAACAACTCATAAGCTATTTTTAATTTTTTGGATTGTACATAATATGGGAAGCATCCTTTGAAATATGTTTGAAATAATTAATAATTGAATATAATAAAAAAAAAATTCTACAATTAGACTCCCAAAACAAGGCAATATGTACGACAGGCATCCCTTTCACTTGATGTATTTACTCAACCTGCAAAATCCGCGAAGCTGCGGAGTGTAGAATCCTATGTTTCTTTCTCTTTCTTTGCTTTCTGGAATGCATTATTGTTGTGCATTATTAATTTATATACTATATTTTTAAGTATGGAAACGAGATTGTTAGCCAAAGATGTGTACTAAAACATGTTACTATTTAAAACTAAACTTAGGAGGAACCCATGTGGCCAAAGGACTCGGTTGCCCATCAAAGCATACGTTAGACTCTTACTTGTCTTTTTCATAGTGGGTTTTTAGTTAATTAATGTTTGGAAGTCCCTCGCTTGGCTATGACTTGTAGTGTAAGTCAAAAATTCTATACTGTTCAAGAAGGGTTTATTTCATTGCTTATCTGGTGAATTGGTGGAGCACATAATGCCAAATGCATATTCATAACTTTAGTTTTTTTTTTCTTTTTTTTTTTTCTATCTTCATATGTTTTTGTTTTGTTTTTCAAGAATGTCATTTTCTAGCTAGAGATCAGGAGATTGGATCTCATTAATTGTTGAAAATGATGCATCCCTTTCTCTTCTCCGAGTAAAATGATAAAAAAAAATAAACGGAATGTCATTGTTGAGCTCCATTTTGTTTTTGTTTTTGTTTTTGTTTTTGTTTTTTGCTTTGTTGGGTTATGGTAAAAGATATGGTTGTTGTAATAATTGTCAAATTCCATGAACGAGTCTGGTTGAATTACTTACTGGCTTGTCACTTGTCAGCGTGGTTGCTCTGCTTGGTCTTTTTGCTTAGGTAAACCCAGAGAGCATATAACATAAAGTCTTGCACTTTTTGCTCCGGAATTCAGTTACTTCTTTGACATTTCGCAAGCCAACTGTATCCCTCACTGCTGCCAGTAATCCACTGCATCATGATGAGGTTATGATCAACAAGAAGGAGAAGTTTTCTTCCTATCAAAAAACATATATTTATTCTATAATTGCTGATTTTCTTTTAATTAAGAAACTAAGAAAAACCTAGATTAGTCACCCCAAAAGGGAGGTAATTGCATGTGTTACAATCACTATAAATAAAAGCTACTAATGAATTCAGTTAAGTAAAAATGGACAATATAAAATGTACCGCGAGTGATTAGATCAACACTCGCATAAAGACACGAAACCAAAACTATTTCTTTCTCAGAAAAACACATTTCAATTTCTTTAAAATTTGTTATCGATTAAAAAAATTATAAATGAAAATATCGAATTTCAAATGGCCAACAGTTACCTTTTTTTTCTAGAGGAATGTATTGTTTCAACTAACTTAAGAAGGGTAAATAAGAAGGCGAATTGCTCCAATGCACGACAATAAAATAATTATTTCCTCAATGGTCGATAAACAGAAAAATATGTGATATAAAAGTTATTTTCATTCTGCGAAAATAATACTATTACTACTAGTAGTTATTATTACTTCATTTTAAGTTGATACAGGATAATTAAGGTTTTTTATTTTTTATTTTTTGAGTTGAGGAAGGAGAAAGAATTGTTAGATCTTTTATAATTGGTAAAATTCAAAATTTTAATCTCTAAATTAATAAACCATACAGCATTTTAAACGTAAAACTATTGGCTGAACTTTATCAATATGAATTCAATTCACCTTAGCACTAGCAATAAACATTGGTGCTGTGAATTGAGTCCGAACTTCCTCAATGGCTCCTGAAATGGGTCAGAGGATGAAAGCCAGCTGGCTTGATGTATGTATTCACTGTTAATGAACGAAGACTAACGTTTCAGTTAAAAAAAAAAACAGGTCCTTGGTTTACACCACAAAAAGCCTAGAAATCAAACCAGTCAATCTAGACTATTCTAAAAAATGACAAATATTTACTCAACTCATTATGCCCATGCCAGGACAAATTAGTCATTTTACCTAGAAGTGTGAGACTTCTCATGGTTTTTGTTTTTTTATTCAATTGAAAACTGTGAAATATCTGGCAACCATTTCATGTTCACATCATACAACAATGCAGTCGAGAATACCATTCCTTGACTAAAGGGATCTGTACTCACTTCCAACACTAAAACCTCCACCTATAAATAGATCAACACTTGCTCTCCTTCATCATCACTTCCTCACATCCATTTTTTCCTTGTCAAACACAACACAAATTCAACCTCATCAAAGACAACCAAAAACATACAATACGCGCTAAATTAACCCAACTTACTGTACGTTCATTGATTGATCTTCAGTACCGTTGTCCTCATCGGTTTATCTAGCTATCTAGCCTAAAAATGGTTAAGATGGAGCACAAGATCCAATCAAGCCACACCAAAGCAATCGCATCGACGTCGACAGCATCATCAAAATCAAAAGCATCTTGCAAAAAGAAGTACAAGGGAGTGAGAATGAGAAGCTGGGGATCATGGGTTTCGGAGATTAGAGCGCCAAATCAAAAGACAAGAATTTGGCTGGGTTCATACTCAACTGCAGAAGCAGCGGCAAGAGCCTATGATGCTGCACTTTTATGCCTTAAAGGATCGTCAGCCAATCTCAACTTCCCAATCTCTTCCTACGATTCACAGCATTTCAATGACAGCATTATAATGTCCCCAAAATCCATTCAAAGGATTGCAGCCGCAGCAGCAGCCACCTGTCCTACTTCCACAACAAGTCCGGGAACCCCGGATTCGCCATCTCAGCCCTCTACATCATCTTACTCAACCTCATCAGCTTTCTCGCCGTCACCATCGCTGTCATCTTCCCCAGCTGATCTCACTCACATAGAGGATGATGTGTCACTGGCACCATTTTTGGAGGAACCAATAATGTCGACCATGAATAACTTTATTCCTCCGTGGTGCAACTTCGATTCGCCTAAATATACGGATATGGTTAATGGAGTGTTTTTTGATCCAATTATGATGTCTGAAGATACCTACGAAGAAGGTGATATTAGTTTGTGGAGCTTCTGCTGAAGAAAGGGCACGCTCGTAATCTACCAGCCCAGTTTGAGCTCACAAAATTTATATTCTTTTTCAATTTTTTTATGGAGCCATTGTCAATTTTTTTTTTTTTTTTGAATTTATTCGTTGATGATCTTCAGTCTATTTGATGAAGACATTACTGACCCTGACTAAAATTCATTTATTTGTACAAGTGTACTACTTTTGAAGTTTCTCGGAGGTTGAAAAATCAAAAGATGCATACTGTAGAGTGTAGAGAGGGAGAAATTCTGAACTCTCCTTGTTCCCTTACGTGTTCCTTTCTTCCTTTATGGTGTCAATTCAGAGGCAAATATATTCTTGTGGAAAGTGTATGTTGTGTGCTGTGGGCCTATGGCCTCAAAATACCATGTAAGCGTATTTATTTACTATTCTTAAAAAAATTAGTAATATCTATTCTAAATTTATTTTATGGGGTAAATTACCAATAATGTGTTTTTGCACTTTTGTTGGAAATTTTCCAACTGTTGATCCCACCAAAATGTTGAATGTTTTAGCTCTTTACATATTTTTCTCCATTAGTTGCTTTTGCTTTAGCATCCTAGAACCATCTGATTAGGAACTATTGTTGTCTCTCTATCACGTTTGAAATTGCAATTTCTAAACGCCACGAGTTATTGCGCTCCCAATTTTTGTAAATTGCTCAAATAATTCATAACACCTCTCAAAAGCCCAACTAGGTCGCCATTCAAAATTACTTCAAATACTTCAAATATATATAACGACCTTGAATTAATGATACGTGAAATAAATATGTGCAAATATATCTTTTGCTTGCTACCTATTCAAGAGCAAAAACAGGGATAAATACTTTAGTTCATCAAGATAATGGGACAAGTATTCACTGTTCACAAAAGAGTCACTCTGTTTTTTTTACTCTCTCTCTTTTTCTTTCTATTTTCTATTTTTTCTTGAAGGACTTTGTTATACTATATTCTTAATTTTTTTTTCACTTGAAATTACCATGTATATAATTAACTTGAACCGGAGAACGCCATTTTTATCATTTTTTTTCTTTAAAGAAAAGTTTGAGCAGAGAGCCAATGAATAAACTCATCTCTGAATTTTTTAGAAGTAAACTAATTCATACGCAGGATAATAATTGATCGATCCAACGAGTCAGAGACTTATTTTGATTTTTCTTCGAATTAGTATGGCCTTTGATATTCACTTTTAATAATTCAAGAAGAAGAAATATTTCAAAAGATAAGGAATTTGTCAGGGAGATGAAATTTACCAAAAATATAAATGCTTTGTTCCCAACTTCCAACCTCAAATTTTCATTTTCTTACAACAATATTAGTTTTTTGCGTTATTTTCTTTGCGGCACTGCCCCTACTATACCATAATTGTACGCTATAATTATTTTTGTGTCGCAAATTAGCAGCATAATTGTGGTATTAATAGGCCATCACAAATTTGTAGCAAAATTGTGTTATTTTCATTTTGTGTTGCCAATTTACAACACTTTATTTGCGACATTACAATTAAATGCCATAAATTTAGGGAACTTTATAAATATAACACATTTAACTATTGACTTTACAAAAATAGTACATTTATTTTTCTTTTGTATTATAGCACTTCCATCAAAACAAAGACTACAATGCCCTTTCTAATATTATAGAACGCAAGAAACTTCACTCTATCTTCTTTTTCTTTTTTCTCAAAACCCATTTGATCGATTCAACAAAATTTGTTCTCATACCTCATTGTTTGCACACCTCACTGTTCGTATACCCTATTGGACTATCATCTTCAAGCAAGAAGGCCACAATCGTAAAGAAGAAATCACATAAATTTGATGTTAGTTGAAATTTGTAATAATTGAACTGGGTTTGTAAATTTGAAAGAGAGAATGGTCGAGCTCTAGGTCAAGTTTTAGGTCGAGCACAAGGTTAATCAATGGTGCTAGGTCAAATTTTAGATCGAGCATTAAATTTGGTTGAGTTTTATGTCGAGTAGGTCAAATTTAGTACTAAGTCGAGTGAGTTTTTTTTTAAAAAAATAATAATATATTTATTTTTTTATTAAAAAAATTCACTCGACCTAATGTTCGACCTAAAATTTGACCTAGAGTTTAACCATTCTCTCCTTCAAATTCACAAATCCAGTCCAACTACTGTAAAGTTCAACTAACATCAAATTTATGTGATTTTTTCTCTACGATTGCAGCCTTCTTGCTTAAAGATGATAGGCTAATAAGGTGTACGAACAGTGAGGTGTGCAAACAATGGGGTATGGGAATAAATTTTGTTGAATCGATCAAATGGGTTTTGAGAAAAAAGAAGAAGAAGATGGAGTGAAGTTTTTTTTGCGTTCTATAATATCAGAAAGGGTATTGTAGTCTTTGTTTTGATGGAAGTGCTATAACACAAAAGAAAAAAAGAAATATGTTATTTTTGTAAAGTCAATAGTGAAAGATGCTATATTTGTAAATTTCCCATAAATTTATGACATAAATATTATTACACTGCAATTTTCTGACAAAATTGTGTCAAATTTGGAAAATGCCACAATTTCGTGTTAGTTATGCGTCATTTGAATTTTGTGTTGTAAATATGCGACATTATATTTGTGGCCTTCTTTCAATTGCCATAGAATTGCGGCATAGTTTTATGCAAGATGCAAATTTGTGTAACAATGGCGTCGTTATTGTTATGAGCCACAATTTCGTGGCAAGTTTGCGGCATTAAAATTTGGTATTGCAAATTTGCGATATTCTTTTTTGTGGCATTGGTATTTAACTGCTGCGAAATTATGGCATCATTTCTTTCTTGCCAAAAAATTGGGGCACAATTGCGTCATTTAAATTGGGTGTCATAAATTTGTGGCAAATTATTTGCACTATAAGTATCAATTGCCATAAGTTTATGACAAAATCTTATTTGTGGGACAACATTATGACACAATTGAGGCCGTAAATATTTTCTTTAAATTTGTAACATAATTTTGCTTGTGTAAAAAGTTTGCACATATTGAGTTAACTATAGAATATTCCGTTGGAACAATTGGCCTCGACCTTACATCATTTAAAATTAGAGAACTAAATTTATAGTACAATTAATTAAAAATCATATTTGAAAAATAAAAGTTTTAGAATAAAAATATTAAAGTTACTTACCGTCAAAAAATTTTAAAATTAAGGCTCACTTACTTACAAAAAAAATTTGTATAATTAATTAGTCAATTTTCAAATTTTTTATCAATAATTTTGTTTGTTTCAATCATTTTGTGTTCAAGTATATATTTGATGGATGGGACATGTCATGTTTTGTTTTGTGACTTCTGTGGGGATATATTTAAAGTACATATATTCAAATGATTTGAAATTAAATATCATAAAAAATAAATTAATTGGAAAAAACGTGTTTGCTCTCAACTTACCACATATATCTAATATATATATAAAAGAGTGAAATGTTAACGATAATTATCTAACACAGTTGAAGGTTGGTGTTTGGTATGATCAATAGGTAATGTTATGAGATTTTTAAAACTATTTTTTAACACATTTATGAGTTTTTATTTGCTTCAGAAACTTTATGTAATTTTTTTTATTTCAACATAAAAATTAGTATCAATTATTCTAATTGATATTAATTTGAAATGTAATCAATGGTCACAATATAAAATTAATTAAACTTTGTTTTCTTGTCATTCATATGTGGGGATTTGTTAATTTAATTTCATTATCATATATATAAATTTTGTTAATTTTAGACACACACATTTATATGTATATTGGAAAAAGAAATTGTGCATTATCAAAAAATAAAATTACGTTAGTGTCAAACATATATAATTAAGTATTCAAAATAGCATATGTCTCGCTTATAATCATTTATCATTTTGAACATTTTGACACAAAAATATAATACTATTTTTTAAAATATTATATAAAATCATTTCAATTATTAGTTGGTATATTATATATATATATATATATATATATATATATATATATATATATATATATTAATCAAGTAAACAGTGGAAATTATGTTTATAAGTCCTAATATTATGTTAAATAGTTTGAGCTTTATTTTTCTTTAAAAACTCTTATTGTACTTTCTTTATTGTCAAATCAAGCAAATATTATTAGCTAGATATATAATTTTATTTTTTTTAAAAAAATGTGATCGGTAGTTAAATTCAAAATATAGTAATCAAACTATATGTTATGCATGGAGATTTGTTTTTTCCATTGGTATTGACATAAGAATTTTTGTAACCTACATATGTATGTATGTACACACACTTTAAATATTTTTGCGACATATATATATTCATGAAAATTTTAAACTTTTTATATTTAGTAAAAATTTGCTCATTATTATGATATTTATTTTTGGATTCAAATCTTAAAAATTTCTCCAAAAATATTTTATCCACTTAAAAGCTATATCTTCAAAACGCAGGAAATTTGCAAAAATAGCACCTTTTCAAACCAGTAGTTGAAATATAGCCATTGGTATAATATATTTTCCCAAAATAGTAGGTCAATATAGTTTAATTAAGTGAAAAGACCTAAATGACATTCTTCTTTACTTCATTGTTTTACTTCACCATTGCTGTTCGAGTTTTCATACCCATTCTTCTTCATTCTTCATTGATTCAAACATCCAATTTCACACAATCCATAGTCATTTTTCAAACACATCTTCTAGACATGGAATAATAATACATTGCTATTCAATAATATCATAGAAGCAGTCAACTTCAGATGTTAGGAGGACTAATGATAATACCTTGAGTAGCAATTGGACCAAATACACGATTGAATTAAAAAACTTTCTTCCATCTTTTTGTGGTTTTAATGGGTCTATTAGAACCAAAGACCTATCTTCTCCAATAAAATCTATGACATTTTTTGTTTAACCTATAAAAAGAGGTATGATTTTGCAATAAAGACGAATATTTCCTATAAAACTTGAGAGAAATACGATAAGTTAGAATTTTGTCAAACATCTTGGTCGAGCATATGGATCGAGTATTAGAGTCTTGCACAACTCGAGCACCACGTAGAGCACTATGTCGACTACTATGTAGAGCACTATGTCAAGCACATGGCACTCTACATAGTATTCATCATTCAATCGTGCTTGATTGTTTTGAGCATGCGTTCGACATGGTGCTCTATATGGGCTCGACATGGTGCTCTACATGGTGTTCGACATATGCTCGAGTTGTGCTCGACCTAATGCCTGACCCATATACTCGACCAAGATGCTTAACATGTGCTCAACAAAACTCTAACTTATCGTATTTCTCTCAGGTTTTGTAGGAAATATTTGTGTTTACTGCAGAATCAGGCATTTTTTTAGAGTCTAAACAAAAAGTGTCATAGATTTTATTGGAGAAGATGGGTCTTTGGTTATTGTAGATTCATTAAAACCACAAAAAGATGGGAGAAGAGTTTTTGAATTCAATCGTGTATTTGGTCCAGCTACTACTCAAGGGATTATCATCAGTCCTCCTGACATCTGAAGTTGACCGCTTTTATGATATTATTGAATAACAATGTATTATTATTCTATTTCCAGAGGGTGTATTTGAAAAAAACTATAGATTGTGTGAAATAGGACGTTTGAATCGATGAAGAATGAAGAAGAATGGATAGGGAAATTCAAATAGCAACGGTGAAGTGAAATGATGAAGTAAAGAAGAATGTCATTTAGGTTTTTTCACTTGGTTAAACTATCTTGATCTGTTATTTTGACAAAAAAAAAATTATACCAATTGCTATATTTCAACTATTGTGTTTGAAAAGGTGTTATTTTTGCAAATTTCCCTCAAAACGCGAGTTTCACTGGAGAGTTTGGTTTATGGACAGTTCCGATCAACTCACACATGTGTTTTGTTTGTGCACGTGCGCTGTTGCTTTCTCCCGAACCCCTCTCTCGTCTCTTTTTCTTGGGAAATTTGCAAATATAGCACTTTTTTGAGTTGACTTTGCAAATATAGCACATTCATCTTTTTGTTTGTTGTTATAGCACTTTAAAACTGCATAAAGATAAAAATGCCCTTCATATTCTTTTCTAAAACACAAAGACATAACACTTCACCCCTCATTTTCTTTTAGAACGACTGTTTTTTTTTTTCTCAAAACCCATTAGTCTTATTGCTTCATCGATTCAACAAAATTTGTTCTCACATTCCATTGTTCGCACACCCTATTGGACCATCATCTTCAAGCAAGAAGTCCGTGGTGTTTTTATTTACATTTGAATTGGGTTTGAATGAAAATTGATCGAGCATAACCTAGTGCTCAACCTAAAACTCGAGCTAACCTAGTGCTCCCATTTAATCAACTACATAATCACCTTAAGGCTCACCGCTTCTGCTCAAATTCATAAACTCGCTCAACTAGTACAAATTTCAACTAACATCTCAACGATGTGATTTTTCTCCACTGCTATGACTTTCTTGTTTGAAGATGATAGTCTAATGGGGTATGAGACTAAATTTTGTTGAATCGATGAAGCAAATAACTAATGGGTTCCGAGAAAAACATAGTCGCTCTAAAAGAAAATAAGGGTGAAGTATTATATTTTTACGCTTTAGAAGAGAATATGAAAGGTATTTTAATTTTTATGTAGCTTGCTATAACAACAAATAAAAAAAGAAAGTGTTATATTTGCAAAAGCAACTAAAAAGAAAAGCCAAAGCACAACAGAATAATTGCCATAAAAATATTGTAATAATGTAGGGAGGCTCACCCATTCACCTTGTAATTTCCCCCTTTCCCCCGACGTCCTAGCCTTTCCTAAATGTAAGGCGTGTTCCTTGGTGTCACTGCCCATCTCCCTTAGGGCATGAACAATAGCCCCATTTCTCCCCAAATGCGGCTCAAGATAGCTGAAGTCAAGAAATTGCCGACTTGGCAAAGGAATAGCAGGAGCCGTCAGACACTGGCAGACGGCCTGCAATGCACCGCCCCTTATTTTTTTTTGTTTTATGGGCAAAAACGACGCCATTTTGCGCCAAACGGTAGCAGATGGTCGCCGTGGTCAACGATGACCACGACACGCCGACTAAGCGCAGCGCTACCGACACACCGAGCTTTTTTTTCCCGACTTGTTCTCTGAACGGCCGCTTACGCCTTCAAGACGGCAAATGGTCGCTTCATTTAAAAAAAAAGGAGTCAAGTGCTCGCCACCGCGACGTGACTAGGGCGCACCACGCAGAGCTTCCCGTTGCAAACCGTCCAGCGGTTTGCAACGACCATTTGAGGCCTAATTTTTTTTTAAAAAAAATCACCAACGGTCATAAAATTTCATCCTCTATAAAATGAGATGCATTTTGCATATATTTGGGTCAAAATTCAAATTTCATATTTCCCAAACTCTCTCAAAATCTCTATTTTATTCCAAAAACATGGATCCAAATTCTTATGATTTTGACTCAATTTTTTCAGAAATGGACAGGTTGTTGGATGAAACTTGTGTGCAAATTTTCGAAGCTAGTGTAAATGCGCAAAATGCAGAACATACTACAAGGCCTAGAAGAAGGCATAGACGAAATGAAAATCCTAACCGTCGTCCAGATAGAGATCGAGCAGCCGGTCAAATCCGCCTTTGGAATGATTATTTTGCCAAACATCCTATATATGATGCCAGGCAATTCAGACTTCGATTCAGAATGGATAGAAGTCTCTTCTTACGTATTGTGGAAGGACTACAAATTTCTCCCTACTTTCAACAACGGGCAGACGCAACCGGTAGAATGGGGTCTACAGCTTTGCAAAAATGCACAACTGCATTACGAATGTTGGCCTACGGTAGTTCTGCGGATTCAATTGATGAGTACTTGCGCATTGGTGGTTCTACGGATTCAATTGATGAGTACTTGCGCATTGGTGCGACTACGTCCAGAGAGTGCATTTCCCATTTCTGTCAAGGCATTATCGATGTGTTTGGGGCTGAATACTTGAGGAGGCCAACTCCTGCAGATATGAGAAGGCTATTGCATATTGGTGAAATGCGCGGATTCCCGGGCATGATTGGAAGCATTGATTGCATGCATTGGGAGTGGAAAAATTGTCCTGCAGCTTTGAAGGAAATGTATCAAGGGCGTGATGGCGTAGCTACATTAATACTCGAGACTGTAGCTTCCTAAGATTTATGGATTTGGCATGCATTCTTCGGTACTCCAGGTTCGTGTAATGATCTAAATGTGCTTTATCGTTCCCCTATGTTTAATGATGTATTACTTGGTAGGATACCGACTGTTTAATATACGGTTAATGGCCGTGAATATGACATGGGGTACTACCTTACGGATAGTATATATCCCAAATGAGCGTCTTTCATCCAATCAATCCCAATACCACAAACAAATAAACATAGATTATTTTCCCAATGCCAAGAAGCCGCTCGAAAGGATGTTGAACGGGCGCTTGAGTCGCAAGCACGCTGTGATAATTAAAAATCCGCACTCGCATGGATGGGAGATATTGCATCGAATCATGAATGCATGTATTATAATGCATAACATGATCGCCGAGGATGAACGGATTAATTATGAACATTACGCTGATCCTTCAACATTTATCATGAGCAACGTAAAGAAGAATCGTAATACTCCGCAATTCTCGACGGGGAGAGTTTTCAACATAAATAATTATTTGATGAACAGGAATCAACTTCGCAACAGAGAAATCCACAATGAGTTGACAAATGACTTGATTGAACACATATGGGAGCGTTTTGGTGGAAATCAGCCATGAGACTGGAAATTATTTAGAGTCATAATTTTCATTTTTAAGTGTATTATTGCATTTTAAATTTAATGTAATGTTACTTTATTTTCTATTAA
This sequence comes from Gynochthodes officinalis, assembly GCA_020080225.1. Taxonomy (NCBI): domain Eukaryota; kingdom Viridiplantae; phylum Streptophyta; class Magnoliopsida; order Gentianales; family Rubiaceae; genus Gynochthodes; species Gynochthodes officinalis. The sequence goes on along the minus strand of CM034623.1, from coordinate 3,288,636 downwards.
TTGGTTTTTGTCTTTCATATTTCATTTAGAGTCATAATTGTGAACATTTATTATAAAATTTTAATTTTAATGTAATGTAATGTTATTTTATTTTCCATTAATTGTTTTAAGTATTTCATATTTAATTTAGAGTATTTTTTTTTCATTTTTAAGTATAAGCATTAATTTTTAGTTTTAATGTAATGTAATGTAAATTTATTTTTCATTAATTGTTTCACGTATTTCATTTTTAATTTAGAGTATTTATTTTCATGTTTTAAGTGTATTATTAATTTTTAATCTTAAAGTAATGAAAGTTTTTCCATTAATTGTTTTTAAATATATAATGTATGATAAAAAAAATTAATCATGCTATTAAGAATTTTATTTTTAATTTATCACATTTATTTTCATGTTTCAAGTGTATTATTAAATTTTAATTTTAATATAATGTAAATATATTTTTTATTAATTGTTTTACGTATTTCAAGTGTATTATTAAATTTAGAGTATTTATTTTCATTTGCAAGAGTATTATTAAATTTTAATTTTAATGTAATGTAAATTTATTTTCTATTAATTGTTTTACGTATTTTATATTTAATTTAAATTTATGTAATGTAAATTTAAGTTTTTCATATAATGTAAATTTATTTGTCAAAAAATATTTTTAATAATAATTCAAAAAATTATTAAAGTTGTATTATTAATGTAAAAAGTTGATAATGACTAAGTCAATAATGCGCGCGCGCCATTACGCTGAAGAAATTTTTACGATGATACATAAATAATGCAGACTCCACAATGCTGATATTACAGAACGAGCCTGACTGGCTTGCGCTACCGAGCCTACCGTTGATGCCCTTGGCCTAGGCGGGGTGAGTTCTTTTTCCGATGTGTTTTGGCGGGTTTCGATTCTTTTCCATTTTTTTATTTGAGTTTTTCTTTGAGTGGCCACCTGTTCTAACTCGGCAGTTGTTGTTGACGACAGTCATCGTCGTCGTGGATTCAAAATTCATTATTTCTTTGAGGTGGCCGTTCGTGTTCCCTGGTTGCGCCGCTCCCTATTTTTTTTTTTTTTTCGTTTTTTTGATGTTCTCTCCTGTAGCCATGGCCCGGAGACGAGATCTTGAGGCTGCTGATCGTGTTCATGGCCATTGCAGCGTCTCTTTCTTCTTTTTTCCATTTTTTTGGGGCTATTTTTCTCCTCTGCTCATGGCTAAAATTTCTTCTGGCCACGGTAGGTCTTTAAGGTGAATCCGTACGGCCAAGCCTCCTTATTTATTTATTTTTTGTGGTTTCGATCCGGCCGCAGCGGGATCGGGACCCTTGGCTTTCCCTCGGTTGTGCTCCCTGGTTGCGCCGCTCCTCCCCTTCTCTTTTTTCCTTTGTTGGTATTTTCTCCTCTGACCATGGCCAAAATTTCTTTTGACTATTAGAGGTTGGCAAAAACTTCTTTTGGCATGGCTGGTCTTTAAGCTGAATCCTCACGGCCGATTCAGCAAAGAAACACCCAAATTGGCTCGTCATGTTTGTTTAGCCATATTTATGGTTCTATTAATCATCCATTGCATCTCATTATGTTATTTTGGCTTTTTTCAGGCATATGCTTGCCGTAACTATGCTTGTCCGATATGCAGCAAATCCATGGGTAATATGGCGGTAAGATATTTTTCCCCTTTCTTAAAATGATATATATGTTGTGTTTCTGAAGTTCGTATGACTATGCCTCACCCACTGGTAGGCTTAAATAACCACAGAGGTATTTGATGTAGTGCATACTCACAAGGAAGCAAAGGTTATTGATGCAGTGACATTGGTTTTGGAATTATGTCACAATGCAGTGATTAATGCCCCTGTTTGTCATGTACTTTTATTGCCTCAAAGTAAATTTTATTTTTTGTTCTCTAAGAATCGATTTAGTAAATGATAAAAGAACAAAATTGGCCTCCATTTGTTTACCATGATTGAGTAAAGTTATACACCTTTAGTGGAAACATAAGAATGTACAAACTTAAATGGTTAGAAATGGCTGCTTATAATTTGAGAAGTGAAGGGACTAATCGTATTTAAGAACTCCAAATGTGAAAGCATTAATTTCCTGTGGTTTATAGGAAAATATTTTCTGACCCAAGAAATTACTTTGGCATGCTTGACGCTTTACTTGCTAATGAAGTGCTTCCAGAAGAATACAGGAACCGTTGTCAGGTATTTTCACTTTCTTTCCATGTCTTGGGATCTATTTGCTCACTAGGGAGATGTTGGTGGTGGTTTTTTTCCTTTGATTGATTACCACTTTTTCTTGTTTACTGTTGTGCCAAACAATTATTGGTTGACAATACATGTTTTATGATGGCATTTGCTGTTCTTCCTGCCCTTTATGGATGTTTGCCGATTGTATTCTTTTGGTACTCCTTTTTCTTTCATTCTATGCTGAATACTCATACTTTTTTCCCTTTTCCGATGCTTAAAACCAAATATTTAGGTGATTGAGTAAAGGGCAGTTTCCTGAACCAATTCTGAATGTTACAGCTCACTGGAATTTTGTTGTCAATGTGAAGAATAATCCTGATGAGCCTTAGCTTCTCACATTGTATATCTTTGAAAATCTTTACCATTAAAAATTCATTACTGTGTCAATATTTAATAGTGTAAATCTTAACTGCAGGAATGGCATTCAACAGCGCAGAAATACTTGGCAGGATGGAGTTTCTAGCACAAAGTGTCCCATTCCTGCTGGATGGAATTGGACATATCAGTTTCAAGTCAAAGATCAGATTGGCAGTTTCTTTTACTTCCCTTAACTACCTGCATAGAACCTGTAATGGGCCCCATCTAGCAGTAATTCAGTGGGCAGCAATGCATACAGTTGCTGGCACAAGTAATGGGATGGCAAAGAGGCAAGATCCATGGCCTTTCACTCTGGAACAAGGTCCTCCTGGCACAGGTAATACTCATACTGTCTGGGGAATACTGAATGTCATTCATCTACTTTATTATCAACATTATTACACGGCATTGCTCAAAAAGCTGGCATCTGAATGCTATAAGCGTCTAAAGAAAGCAATTTTCGAATCTGTTGCAATTGGCTCCATTGATGAAGTGTGTATCTGTTTTAGTGTAGCGGAGAACTGATCAACTTTTGAATAAGAGTCACGATGAAATCTATGGTTGGATGCTCCAGTTAAGGCCCTGTGAAGCTCAGTTGTCCTAACAGATAGCTTGCCTTCAAAGAATGCACAATGTTGCTGCTGCTACTGGTCGCGCACAAGGATCTGTTGGTTTGACTCTGATGTTCTAATGGCTAGGGATCAGAATTGTGGTACATTGTTGCAAAACCATGCAGCAGTGGTCAAGAGTAGAGACAAAACATTGGTTGAAATGTCCTGCCTTCTTATTTTGGAAAGGAAGTTCCGTGCTGCATGCAATTTCAATTTAGAGAAAGCTCATGCCAATCTGGAGGCAAGTTTTGCCAATGAGCTGAAATTATTTTTGCTACTGTTTCAAGCAGTGGCCACAAGCTATTCTCTCGTCTCGCTCATGGTTTAGATATGGATGTGATTGACGAAGCAGCATAAGACAGTGAAGTGGGAGTACTTCTTTCTCCTTCTCTTGGTGCAGCTCGCTGTGTTCTTGTTGGTGATCCACAGCAACTTCCTGCCACAGTAATAAGCAAGGCAGTTAGCACCTTGTTGTATAGCAGATGTCTCTTTGAGAGGTTTCAGCAAGCTGGCTGCCCAACAATGTTTTTGTCTGTTCAATATAGGATGCATCCCCATATCATGGATTTTCCTTCTTATCAGGGATTTTCCTTCTAGACCTCAAATCATGGAGTGGGTTTTGTTGCGTATATCCACCGAATGAATGTTGCTCTAGCTCGTGCAAGAAGGCTCTTAAAAAACACAAAAAGAATAATATATATTTTGCTAATTTAATTTGTTAAATTATTTGTTTAATGTGCGACACTATTTTTTTATTACAAATAATCTTATCATTTTTGGTAACATAATCATGTGTCCTTTAAAATTGTTTTACGACATGTAACATTTTGCATTATCAAAGTTTAGTGCTGCAATATTGAGACTTTCATATAATTGTTGTAAAAACAAATGTTACAAAATATATAGCTATAACAATGTGATTTTAAAAATATTGATGCAAAATATGTCACAAAATACTATAAGGCATTATAAGAGCTAACGCAATATAATGGCACAAATAAATATGCGGCATTACAAATAGTGACATAAAATTGTCACAAATAACTATATAGTATTATATGAAATGACATAAAAATGTGCCGCAATTTATTATGTCATTTGACATAGTGACGGCAAATGTGTTGCAAATGACTATGAGACATTATATGTAATGCCGCGAAAGTATGTTACAAAAAACTGTGGTATCAAACATATTACCGCATAATGTGTTGCTAATATTAATGTGACACTTTAACTTGGTGATGTAAATGTTACGTATATTTTGTCTCACTATCAAAAAATTACCATTTTTTTCGGGTATGAGTTTTTGCCTCATGGCAAATTAGTGCCACAAAAACGTATTTACGACATTATATTTACTTTTCACGACGCAATCAATGTGTTGCTTGAAGTCAAAATAGTCTTTAGTTTGTTAAATAAATAGAATATGTCCTTGTCTACGGTTTCGGTATTATTTTGCTCATGGAGTAAGCCTTAATCAATCTCAGACTCTTTGAAACTTGAGTTTTTGCTTATTGTTAGCATCAAAAACCTCACAACTCAATCACCAAGCATCATCAAAACGGCAAACTCTCAAAGAAATGTCATATACGTATTACAATCACACTACTACAAACTCTTTTGAGGGCATATATATTAATACCCCATAAGCAAAGTCATCCTCACATCGGGTATAAAGTTTAAGGATTCTTAACACAAACTTGCAACAAATTCCATTCGTCATCCTTACCAAATCAATGAAAGGTAGGACTGACATCATACTAATTAAAGATCAATAAGACTTTTATTTTCTCATTTTCTTACATCTTTCTCCAAGACATCACTTGCCTCTTTATGCTAAGTCCGTTTATTGTATAGACATCTAATTAGTCGTCAAGTCGCATTTAATTAATTTAGGATCTTCATCACTAACACATTTTTTTCCCTTGGTTTTTTATGAATTTTTTTTGTCCTTTTACTATCATACTTATTTTTCTTGAAGACTTTTTTGTTTTGAGTTATCTAAATAGAGGAGTATCAACTTTGTTCACATTTTAAATTTAGAACTGAACAACCAACAATCAAAACTTCCCGAACGATACAAAAGACAGAATACAATCAAAGGAAAATAAAAATAACAAATTATTTAGTTGGGAAAGTTTTAGTTGTTTTAAAAGTTTTTAGTCTTCAAATAGTTTTCAAATTGTAATTCTATTTAGAATAGGAAATCAAAGAGGTTAGAACTCTCCTATAAATAGGCGTCCAGGATAGAATATATGTATAGGTTTTTGGTTGATTTTGATTATCGAGGAATAAGTTCAGAGTTGATTTTCTATTTTTTTCCTAAACCCCAGATTTGGGTATTCTTGTTTTCTCCACGTTTGTAAGTTCTAGATCCTTGTCCTGTCACTACATAGTTTATAAAGCATGGTTAAATGATGGTTGGTATATCTGCACAAGTATATAATCTAAAATATATGTGAATTAAATAGCATTTTATTAGTTTTTATTAAGGTTTAATGTCAAGCAATAGTATATGCGATTGCTTGAAGTATTACACCCTAAGTATTTAATTTAGAATACCTAGCATGCTGCCTCTAACTAGCATATATATAAGAATACATTAGGGTTAAAACTAGTTAATAGGCTCTAGCCCATACAGGCCCACTACAAATGTCCATTACCTATTGGGCATCTATTAAAGCATACACTTGGGTTATATTAAATACTTAACAATTTCCTTCTATGTTCTGCATATAGCACAATCTAATAGATAGATAATGTAATGTTCAAAACAAAATATTGAATCATTCATAGCACAAAAAGATTCATTACTCAAAAATATGAATTCTTTAAAGACAATTATGAGTTTTAGAAACAATCTAAATTCAACCAAACACAATCAATAGGTCTCACACTCTCACTCATAAATGAACCAAATCAAAGTTTTAGAAATTCTCTAAACTTCAAACACAAGAGTTTTAGAAATACTTTAAACTCAAACTAAATGGGCAATTTCATATGTAAGTGAATTATTTATTCAATTGAAAAGAAAATAATAGTCCCCCACAGACCAGAGCTCTAGAGGAATTATCCATTAAGTAGATCATCCCCTTCAGGATCCCAGTTGGAATCAACTCTTCAATTTTCTTCATTTTCTGTAAGTTACCAAATATGAATTTCATGTAAATCCAATCATTTGTGTAACAAACTAAAGTGTCTAGTTCTACCAAAAGAGTTTAGAACAATACCACAATGACTAAAAACAAATATATATCAATGTCAATATGCATCAATATCAATAATAATAATCATCAATGTCAATAACAATATGCATCAATGTCACATACCAATAAGCATCAATGTCCAGTTTCTTTATAAGAACAAGACTTAAACAGTTTCTTTTCGAAAGAACCATTTCATGTTTCTATGTGGAGTGTTATAGTTGTTAAGTCCAAATTCAGTTAAGCAACATCATCAGATATGGAATGATACAACCGTTTAAAAAAGAACATTCAAAATAAGTAAAATTACCTCATCATATGTGGAATGAGACAACTCACTCAAAAAGGATATATTATCAAATGTGGAATGATATATTAACAATCATAAACATCGTTGAAACATTATCAAGTGCTTATCTTAGCCAACAAAGGGAGATTCGAGAATTCAAAATAACACAGATGTAGGTTAAGACATGTCTATATAGTCTTTAACCCCATTTTCCCCACAATTTTGAATATTCGATCTTTATTCAATCCCTTTGTGAGAGCATTATCTATATTATTCTTCGATCTCACATCGATCAAAGTGATAATACTGTGTTCTATGAGATAATTCATTGTCTCCTAATACTGGTAGATTTACTGTCTCCTAATTTCGAGCACCACGATGTATTAAAAAATCCTTCCAAAATAGGAGGATGGCCACTATAACATAGAGCATAGTTGGAGGTACCATTCCAATATCACATAAGTCGCGTGAAGGCATTCAAATGCTTAGGGTCGAGATTATTAGTGAAATGACTCAGCATGCCTACAGAAAAGGCTATGTTTGGCCTAGTGCATGTCATTGCATACATAAGACTACCAATTAGTTTAGAATAATTCAACTAATTCACACTATCTCCCTCATTGGGGCTTAGCCATTTATTAGGATCATACGGTGTGCCAGCCATTTTACATTCACTGTATCGCCATGTAGAAAGTAGTTTTTCAATATGGTGAGCTTGGCTAAGAGTAATTCCTTGCTCTGTAAAACTTACTTTCATATCAAGAGTGGTGTCTACCATACCAAGATCGAACATGTTAAATGCTTTGTCAACTCGGCTTTTACGTCACTCACTGCAGAATGATCTAATCAAGTATCAACATGTCGCCTACATAGAAGCAAATAATCGCAACCTTATTCAACATGTAATGGTAGTAAAGGCATTTATCTGAGTAATTGGTCTGAAAACCATAGCTCTTTACAACCTTGTCAAATTTTTGATGCCACAATTTAGGTGCTTGTTTTAGATCATACAAAGATTTGTTTAACTTACAAACTTTGTTCTCCAAACCTTTCATGACACCCTTTAGGTTGGTTCATATAGATTTCCTCATTCAACTCTCCATTTAGGAAAGTGGTCTTTACATCCATTTGATGCACAATATAGTGCTCAATAGATGTCAAAGTAAGAAAAACTCTTATTGTATTCAAGTGATAGACCGGGGAGTAAACATCAAAATAATCTACCCCACTTACTTGAGTATAGTCCTTAGTTACTAAACGTGCTTTATACCGAGCTACAGATCCGCCAGGATTAAGTTTCTTTTTTAAAATCCACCTGTAACCTATAGTCTTAGCCTTTTTTGGCAAATCGACTAGTTGCCAAGTTTGATTTTGTAACAAAGAGCTCATTTCATCATCAATGGCTTCTGCCCATAATAAGGAGTCCCTAGATCTCATCACTTCTTTATATGTGGATGGGTCATCCTCTAAATGGTAAGTGACAAAATCCTCACCAAACGTTTGGGAACTCGTTATCTTGTAGATACCTTTAAAGGTATAGATTCAGAAATTATCCGAATGTTAGACGAATTCGATTCAGTTTCTATAATTGATTCTGAAATTATTTCTATAGTCTCTGATACTGTCAACCCTTGATCTTGAAGAAATTTATCTTCAAAGAAAACTGCATCTCTAGATTCTATAACCACATTGGTTGATAGATCCAAGAACCGATCAGCTGCACTATCCTCTCAGATAACCTAGGTACACACAAGTGTTGGTCCTAGGCCCCACCTTAGGTCTCCTAGAGTTTGGTATCCTCACATAAGCAATACAGCCCCAAGTCTTAAGAGTATCATATCTACAAGAATGTTTATGCCATATCTCATACGGAGTTAAAGACAATTTAGAGTGTAGCAACTTATTCAGGATGTGATTAGTAGTCAAAGCTGCTTCTCCCCAATAACAAAAAGGCATGTCAACTGTCAATAACATAGAGTTTAACATTTCTGTTAATGTCCTGTTCTTACGTTCAGCTATTCCATTGGATTGAGGTGAGTAAGGAGTAGTAGTTTCAAGTATTATGCCTTGAGAGGCACAGAACTCCTTGAACTCTGTCAATTTGTATTCTTCTCCTCTATCACTCCTAAGTCTCTTAATTTTCAAATTCAACTGATTTTCAACACGACACTTGAAAATTTTAAATTGATCAAATATTTCATCTTTTGATTTTAACAGATAAATATGACAATATCTAGAAAAATCGTCTATAAAAGTCACCAAATACTTCTGACCACCTTTAGTAGTGAAACCTTTAAAATCACAAAGGTCAAAATGTATTAATTCAAGAAGTTGTGTACTCCTAAAAACCGTATGAAATGGTTTTCTAGTAATATTCGTTTGAGCACACACTTCATATCTGTTAAATCTGATCGAAGTATCTAGAGGTATATTATGAATGTTAGCTAGCCTAGCCATTTTCTTGTAGTTCACATGTCCTAACTGATTATGCAATGTTGTAGGATCAATTAAATTTGAACTAACTTGGCTGACCGTTTCATTTACGGAACTCAATCTATACATACCAGAAGTCAAGAATCCACAACGAAAATAATAAGAGTTAACAGATAAAGTTACTCTACCACCAGAAATAAATATGCTCATGCTAGCATTATCTAAGTGACTAACAGAAATTAAATTCTTTTGAATAGCAGGAACTACTTTAACATCTTTTAAAGTTAAGAGTTTACCTGAAGAAAGGCTCATATTTGTAGTACTAGTGTGAGTCACTGCTCACGCCTCACTAGCCACAAAGAATAGTTTCGCTGGCTTCAAAGAATATTATCAAGTAACTTTTATTTTTGCAAACATGGCACGTTGCCCCAGAATCTAACCACCATTCTGAAGAAGTATTGGTCTTTCCATTATTGCCCAAATAGCAACAAATTTTTGAGGCTCACACTTCTGTACTAGCATATTTGCTTCCTTTTTTGGTGTGTTAGATTTGTTCTTTTAGGTTGCTCATAATCACGCAAAGTGGCCCTACTTCTCACTATGGCACTTGCCCTTCTTTTTCTTAAAGATAGGCTTTTTGGCCTTCAATTGTTGAGACTCACTCTTGGGTGACTTGGATTTCTTAGGAAATTTCTTGGGATTTGTTAAGGTTTAAAGCATATTATTTATTTTTACCATAGTTTTTAAAGCATATTATTTATTTTTACCATAGTTTATTGGAAAAATGAAATGGCGGACAATATGCATCGTTGATGTGGAAATATAGTAAGAATGATAATTTTGGCGCATGCATAAGTGCTTAATATTTCAAACATAAATATCTCTTTTTCAAGGTTGGATTGAGGATCATAGAGTTCATAGAAAGGTAAGAGATGTTCCTACGACTTTCATATTGGAGCATTTTGATTAGGACCTTTCAAAATGATGGAGCCGATCCGGTCTGGCTTGATCCGAAATTTTAAATGATGATCCAAAACTGATCTGATTAACCTATTCAAATCGAATGAGTCTAATCAAATTTCAATTGAATTGGTTTTGATTTAATTTGATCTTAATTTTTTCCTTTTGGTTTTATTCGCTTTCATACACAATATTACTTTGAAATTAATATTTTATTGTAAAAAAATGGGCTCTTTTTTATGTAAAGGTATAAATAATATTCATGTAAATATTTTAATTTGTGTATATTTATGTAAAAATTGTTTATTTCACAAAATTGACTAAATTTAATTAAAAATTATTTGAATTGTAAAAAAATTTCCATTTTATAACTAATGTTAGCTATTTTTGGAGAAAAAGAACTATAATGTTTTTTTAAAAAATTTTCATTTGGATAAATTTGGATCAAATTGAATCATATTAGATGAGACCCAATTTGATTTTTTTGATCTAAAATATAAAACCGATTTGATTTGAAATTTTAGATTGGCCCAATCCGTGGATCAAAATGAACACCCTTAATTTTGATAAGTAATGATTGTACTAAGCTTTCTACTGTCAAACTTGACATATGTTAGTATTTTTGTTATTTTTTTCTATGATTTATGCTTTTTTTATTTTTCTTTTCTTTAGAGGTTAATCTTTTGTGGGTCAATAATGTTTTTGGGGAAATATGAGTTTAAATGGTGAAAACCTAAAGATTTGAGCTAACAATGTGATACGTCTGTTCTATATCGAAAACTTAATGAATAAAAGAAATGTATATAAGATCATACCTAATAGACTACTAATAAATTGGTTTAAACATTTTGGGTTAGTGAGGACAAAGTCCACAAGTTATGGGTCACCCAAGGATCAAGCGTTATAGTGGATATCGTGAGTCGACTAGGTCTGTGTTAAGCACTACGTGCGAGCCATCTTTTGAACTTGCGAGTGGGACAAAGTGCTATGCATCTTAAGGCAAAGAATGTGACACCCAGACCTATATTGGAAAATTAATGAATAAAAATAATGTATATAAGACCGTACCTAATAGACTACCAATAATTTGGTTTAATCATTTTAGGCTAGTGAAGATAAAACCCAAAAATTATTAAGTAAGAAGGAATGTATATAAGACCCTACTTAATAGGCTACTAATAAATTGGTTTAAACATTTTGGGTTAGTGAGGATAAAGTCCAAAAGTTATTGGGTCAGTCCAAGGATTGGGGCATTATAGTTGATATCAGAGCTGACTTGGTCCGGAAACTAAGTGCTACGTGCGTGAGTCATCTTTTGAACTTTTAAGCGGGACAAAGTGCTATGTATGGGTGCATGGGAGCCACCTCTAGAGTCCTGTTCCGGGGAGATTGGGCTAAATAAAGTAATGGGTTGGGCTTGAGAGGACGCAAAGGTTTTAAAGGGGGAAGAATGTGATACCCCAGTCCCATATCAGAAAATTAATAAATAAAAATAATGTATATAAGACCCTACCTAATAGACTACCAATAACTTAGTTTAATCATTTTAGACTAGTGAAGATAAAACCCAAAAGTTGTTGTGTCACCATTAGACTTAATCATTTCAAAGAATAAAATAAAACTCAAAAGTTATTGGTCAATTCATAAACTGGGCCTTACAGACAAAGGGAGTAAAAGTTTTCAAAATGTTAAAAATTAGACTAACAAGGGCTCATATTGTGGGATGAGGTTGATCAAGTAGTGGAATTAGAAAGCCACACTATGACATGACCTTAGCCAAGCCACAACTTCTCACTTAACATGACTTTTGACTTTTGCTCACTACCAATGTGTCCCAAGGTTTTAAGGTTAGATTCTTACCTAAGTTTTTATATAAAATTAGTAAGTAGAGTAATCAAGGGGATAGATTAGGGAATTCTAGCTAGACTAAAGGGTAATATAAAGTGAGAATGTGAAAGCCTTATAAGAAAGAAAGAGAAAAAAACTCAAGTTGTAATGAAGTAAAAAAAGGAATATGGTACGAATCTTAAACCAAAAGAATAAAATCCGAACCTATATCAGAGTGTTGGTCCTAGTATCGTCCTCTAGGTTGAACTAACTCTTCCTTTAGCAAGACACCAACTCCAAGATTGAAGAAGGATCTTGTTTTTGTCCACTTGACACCCAAAGGAATTATCCAAACTCAAAGTTGAGAATTGAACTATCCTTGGAACCAAGAAGCATGCTCAAATTGTTGAGGGAAAAAAACTCAACAAGATAGCTTAAACATGAATCTAAGAGGCTATCCTTAAAGACTCAAAGCAAGTTCTAAACTAGAACTCAAAGAAAAGCTAAAAAGCTCTCAAGTTTGTATTGAATTAAGTCTTTATTTTATTGCGGCTGAATGCCTCTATTTATAGATTACAATGTGTAAGAATTAAGAAAGCCATTCCCTAGTTGGATTAGCTTTTTAGGAAACTAACTAAAGAAATAATTACTAAAAGAAATACTTACTAAAAGTATTCTAATCTAAGAAAAAGAAATAGAACAAAATAGTTGCTTAAAACTAAAACTAATCCAAGGCTGATTTGGATTTATGTGCCAGCCAAACTTGTGTTGTCTTCAAGCCTTGTGCTTTCCAATCTTGAATTGAATTGGAAAGCTTCTTTAAATCTTCTAGCTCTGAATTTAGAAGCTTCTAATGTCGTTCATGATAAAGTAATGGAAATACTTGATAGATTGCCAAAACTGAAATCCAAGTGTGGCTGGAATTTTCGGAATTGAAATCCAATTTTGGATTGGAACTTGAGCTGAACTTGAGCTTCCTAAATCAACATCCAATTGCCTAAACCATAAGTCCAAGTGTTGAATGGATTTGAGCTGAATTGAGCTAAATTTGAACTCAAATCTTTGGCCTTTAGCTAGCTGGAAACTTCCTCTTTGGTTTACACACTTGGCTCCTAGATTTTCATCAGAATATTTGAATAGAATCTTTCAAATCTCAACCAAGGGAGCCCTCTATGTACTTTATCTCTTTTATTGCATTATCTTGATAGATTTGATCTTTGTTTCTTGTAAGGATGAGTAGATAGATCTCTTCTACTAAGACAGATGTGATGTAACGCTTTGGATTTTGATTATTCACTACAAGAAAAATAGCCTTTAGTGACTAAAATGTTGGTGACGACAATCAATTTGGTCACTAAATGGCCTTTTTGGTGACCACTGAATGTGTTGTCACTAAATCAAAGTTGACATAACATTTTCAGTGACCAAATGGAAAATGTCGTCACCAAGTCGTCACTGAATGTGGTGGCGCCAAAAAAGATTGGGACTGCACTACAATTAGTGATGAATTTTAGTGACGATATTTGATTTCGTCACCAAAGATAAGCATCAAATAGTTTGGTGACGAGAAATTGTAATCACCAAATTGATGCATAATTATTGAGGAAAAAATGTGGTCGCTAATTTATAAATACTATGTGTATTTAATGAATTATAATTGTAGAACGATTTAGTGACGAACAAATGTTGTCACCAAATGTTAGAAAATTAGTGACGACATTTTGTGGTCACTAATTCATAAATACTATGTTTATTTTATGAAATATAATTGTAGAACAGTTTAGTGATGGGAAATTATCGTCACCAAATGTTACGAAATTAGTGATGATATTTTGTGGTCACTAATTCATAAAGAACATGAATATTTTAGGAATTATAATTGTAGAACGGTTTAATGACAAGAAAATGTCATCACCAAATTGGTAGTTGTAATGAATAAGGAATTTGCCAAAATAATAAGTAAGAAATTGGGTTAAATTACGGTGAAAGAATGATTTGGTTTTATGTACTCCTCTCTCGCCCATGGAAAAATTTTCGGTTGCCGCTTTTGTTTTTTGTTTTTTAAACTTTGTTTCTCAAAATTTTCAAATTTTGTCAATTGTTATCACTACAATAAGTTACATTTCTAGTTTTGAAAACATTATACATTTTTAACAATAATTACACTATTACTTCAATTATAGTCATAATTGTTTGTACATGAATGAAAAAAAAAATTGTGTATACAAAATTTGAATTAATAAATTTAAAATTTAAATTACATCAAAAATTTCAAAATAACATATAATAAACATATGCAATTGAAAGTACAAATGCACTCCATTTCTGACCTAAAAAATACAAAAAATATTTTTGTGACAAAAAAAATCGTCACTAAATTTATGACTTTTAGTGAAAATATTTTGTAGTCACTAAAAAGTTATGATTGGGCTAACAAATGGACTTATCATTGGGCTTGCGTTGATTTGGCTTAATAAATTAATTGGGCTTACAAATGAACCTATGATTGGGCTAGCAAATGGACCTATGATTGTTATAATTGGGCTTACAAATGGACCTATGATTGGGCTAATAAATTAGTATGATTTAACTTGCATTATATAAATATTAATTGGGTCAAATTGATTGGGCCTAACTTTATATTAATTGGGCTTATATTATAAGAAATAAGGATTGGGCTAAACAATTTTTTCATTGGGTCGAACTTAGTTAATGACACTTAATTTTCATTAATTGTATGTTCACACCCTAATATTTATACATTTGCTATATAATTTTATCTAAAATACATAATCATTTAGAGTTAAAATACACTATTGACTAATATCCTTCTTGGACCAATAATTATGATTGGGTTAAACAATTTATTCACTACACCGAACTTAGCTAATTTATATTATGGCTCTTAATTTTTAATAATTGTACTAAGAAATCATAATATTTATGAATTTGTCCACAGAATTTACACTAACAAAAAAAAAAAAGGCTTCTTTGATTGCCACTACTTATATAATGATTGGAATTGTTTGGCTAAGGATAATAATCGGGTTATGTAATTTATTCATTGGGCCAAACTTAACTTTTTTAATTCATGGCTCTTAATTTCTAATAATTGCACTAATATACCCTAATATGCATGAATTTGCCCATATTATTTTACTTCAAGCATAGAGACTTTTTTAAATACACTATAAATTAATGATAATTAGATTTCTTTGGCTAAGAATAATGATTAGACTAAGTATATTTTCCTTTATTCCAAACTTAGCTTACTTATATTATAACTCTTAATTTCTAATAATTGTATTAGGACACCTTAACATTTTTATTTGTCCATATAATTGTACATTAATTGCACAGTCTTTTTAGTATTACAATACATTATTGATTAGTACTAATTGGCTTTCGTTTGTTAAGAGCAACAAATGGACTAAGTGTATTCTTCATTGGGCTGAGTTTCATTGGCTTATTTATGTTATGACTCTTAATTTAGAATAATTATACTAGGACACCTTGATATTTATGAACATGTGCACATAAGTTTAATTATTTTAAGCACATAAATTTGTTGTTTACACTATTGAAAATCAAGAATAAAAAATATATAATTTCAAAGTAGTTACAGTCACTAATATAATATTACAACATAAGTAGTTTTTAATACATTTACATATATTGTAAGACATACAATGTATAACAAAAGTAGTAAATACTTTTACTCCCTCTATCCAAAAAAAAAGTTTGGTTTCATCAATGTACAACCTTTTATTTTTGGTCAACCAAGTGGAGGTACATCTCATTTTATATCACTAATTTCCTCATTAAGAGTATTGTATATCAATACACCCTTTAATGTATTCTATCTGATTAAGGACATTTTAAAAATTTTGTTGAAAATTTAGCTTTGACTTTTGAAATTGGACTCTTGTTTAGGACAAAAACTTGTTTAGAAATTGAACTCTTTTTTTTTTTTTGAATAGAGGGAGTATATATATATATAGTTAGGACTAAAATTTACAGTATAACCAGTTAATTTATATATATAGTAGTAATGTAGTTATCATAAAAGTAATTATTACAAAGTAGAAGTAGTTTAGTGCATATGTACACAGACTTTTACTATACATGATTTCTTTAATTTCAACATGAAAATATAATTGTTCTCTAGATTATTTTAAAAAATAATATCACTTTAGCCATCTAAAAACTAATTAGCATTTCAAAATTTAAAATTTTTAAAAAAAATTTAAATAAGAATTTTATTAAACTAATGTAGCATTGTAAAGTGAAAAATTGATTATTAGTTAAAAAATAATATTTTTTTAATAATTAATAATTAAATAAAAAGTTTGAATGCTTTAAAAAACGAATGAGGGAAATTGAATTTGGTTAAAGAGGGAAAAACGGATGTTAAAAAATAAGAGGCACCTATAGTGTAAAATCGTTTTTTACTTTTGCCAACACTTAAACAAAAATTCAGTTTAACAATCAAGATTTTGAAAATTAGACTTTACTCTCCCATCTCTTCTTTCCATCACCGCTCCTCCCAAAACCCTTACACGCAGAGAGAGGTGAAAGGATTCCACCATGACAACCAGTTCAAGAAGCACAGAAAGAAGAGGGGGCACGCCAGTGCAGGGCATGGTCGACGGCAAGCACAGAAGCATCCCAAAGGTCGAGGTAACGCCGGAGGTATGCACCACTACAGATCCTCTTCGACAAGTACTATCCATGGTACTTTGGGAAAGTTGGTATGAGGTACTTCCACAAGCTTCGCAACAAATTCCATTGCCCCATCGTCAACATCCACAAGTTCTGGTCTTTGGTTCCTCAAGAAGCCAAAGATAAGGCCACAAAGGACAACGCCCCTTGATTGATGTCACCCAAGATGGATACTTTAAGGTTCTAGGCAAGGGTGTTTTGCCAGAAAATCAGCCCGTTGTTGGAAGGCTGCTTATTTCCAAGATTGCCGAGAAGAAGATTAAGGAGGCTAGTGGTGCTGTCGCACTCACTACTTAGTTTGTTTTTGTTTACTCATAGTACAACGTTGTTTCGCTTTTCTTAATGTTTCCTTTTTGTTCCCGCCGTGGAACCTTTGTAGGAGTATTAATGATTTTGTTGAGCACATGAATTGAATATTATGGATTTGGTGTTTAATGATTAGTATTAATTTAAATGCTATGTTTTGATTAAAAAAATAAATAAAAAAGGTATTTTCTTAATTAAGTTACTATTGAGTTAAGTTTCAATGAATTCTGCTTTTGTTTGATGATACGCTTGGTGTCGATACGCTTCTCTTGACATTTGGTTGTGGGCTATTGACTTTTCATTGTTTGCAATGGCAACTTCTCATACAAAGCCTAATCGCTCCTATACATATAAGTAAAGTTTAGGAACTTTTTTCTGCTCGCTTAATCAATGTAGCTTCCTTCCTTTGAGTAGACATTTATGAACTTATTATAATGCGTAACTTGTTTCTTGCTTTGTTCACTTGGGATAAAAATCGACTTTGGCTAACAACTCAAAAGCGGAGTTGCTCTCATTGAGGTTGACATGCCAGAGAAAGGATCATTTTCATTCCCTAAATGAGATCTTATTCATGCTTTCCTAGTTGTAGATTATTGTACCGTTGAAATTAAGAAATTCGTATGGTAACTGATTAAGATTTGGTTTATCCGCTGTATAGAAGGCTTGAGGTTTTGGCAGCTTTCACCAATGCCGTAAGTATTAGACATTTGGTGAATGATTGACTCACTTTTGAATACTTGTCATGGTTTATGGGGAGCTTCTATTACTATACTTATCATACACATCTCCAAGATAGATGGAAAATGACATTGTTGAAGTGTCCATATTTTTTTGTTTGCGGAATGTTTTGGGAGAAAATCTAGTAATGGAATCCTGGTTGTTGGCTCTGGGGTAAAATTCTGCTTTGGCTTTTGATACAAAATGTGTTTCTCCTTTACACTTTTATTAAACCTCTTTTAATTTGTTGGTGGTTTGCCCCAGGGTGAAAAATGCTGAGGTCTTGTGTCTAGGCTAGTTTCAGCATCGTCTTTATGCTTTTCATGCCACTTTTTAAGCCTACTAGTAGCATCTTACTCCAAATAACACCTTCTAGTATTTCACTATCGGCCTTCAGGAAATGCTTGAGACAGGTAATTCTGTCTATTCTTACTTTTTTATTTCCCACATATGACAGACTACCTGTAGCTAATTTTTCCTTTTCATATGGTATTTAGATTACTGCCGTTGATAGTATTTTTGATGTATGAATTGATATAGAGAATTTTCTACAAATGGTTTTTATGTCTTGTTGTTTTTCCTATAAAATGAGTCAATCTCAATTCCAATAGAAATTGCTCCTATGTAGAATTGTAGTTTCCTTTTTTCCTCTGAGCATTTGGTGACTAACAAAACATGGTTAGTATATAAATGATTTTCTTGTTCAGCTTTTGGTTTGGGTGCTTATATCATTTCAAACTCTTTGTTTACAGACCTCCTTTGTCTATTCTCTTTTGCAGGAGTTCTGATTATTTTGAAGTTATTAAGATGCTGTAAAAGCATCATGGTTGAGGAATGGTATTTACTTGATACCTAGTTTATGCTGGTTTCTTGCTTAAATTGTTTGGAACAATATTTTTCTTAGTTCTAGCATGATGTTGTGACTGGAAGAGTAAAACGTTCCTTTCCAGATGGCTCCATTTTGATGTGCATTTCATCCATGAAAATTGTAAGAAGTTGGAAAGTTGAACTATGATGCTTTGATATTGTAACATAAAGAAAGTTTCACTTTGGTTTGCCTCTACTAGGGAAACAAAGGTTAGCATGTTTGTTGGCATTCATCTATCCTCCTCTACTGCTTGAGACTGACTTGTTCTGTCTGTTGATGTGGATTTTTCCCTCCAAATTTGGATTTTTAAAGTGGACACTTTTTTAAATGTCAAGTGCTTAAAGTATGGTGTACTTCCTTACAAGTTTTGTTACTTATGCTGAAAAGGCATGCTAAGTATCAGGAATGATATTTCTGGGACTAGATCTTATGAAAAGTTGGTGAAGATTTTAAGTTAAAATATTGGTTGCATTGCTTAGTTTAACTTCTATCACGCTGTGGTTCTTTAATTGTTTCTTTCTTATTGCCTTTCAGTTTAGATGCGAATGCTGTTTCGTGCTGGAGGTCATGCATATATTGATGTCTGCCATCATTTGCCTTGTTTCAATAATTAATTGAAGTTCTATATCTTTCTATCTTCTTTAATAGGAGTTTGGAATGGAGATTAAGAAAAAGGGAATGAAAGAACACCACTTGTGGCAGAAAAGAGATTCTGCTAGGTCTGGACAGAAAGCACTAAATCTTGTTCACAATGTATGTTTTATTTTCTTTATTAGTAGTCAATGTGTTATTGTCACATGTATGTCTTGTTTTCTCCTAAAGAGTCCATTCTCTAGTTTTGACAACTAAAGGATGAATGCTTTTGATGGTGTTTTAATTGTTACCAGCTTGGAATTCAAGTTTTCTACTCAATAGATAACTGAACTATCCTTGTAACCAAACTAACTTTTATGGCTTTTTTCAAAGAAATTGATTTTTTGTTTTATGTTTTCAGTGAATCAATCTTCTTTAGGCTTCGCATGTACACAGTGGATAGATGATGGTGCTCTTCACATTTTGCTGATGGTATTTGGTAATCTTTTTTGTTCATTATATTATGTGACTATTGTATTTATGGAACACTATTATATGGTAGCTTTATGTATGAAACATTAACAATGGTTGCTTGGCACCAATATTTTGAAGGTGCTTTTTGTAAATGTGGCTCTACATTTTTTGGATTTTAGGGCTGCTTTTGGAATGTCACTCTAGCTGTTTTGGATTTTGCTTGCTAGAAGTGGGATGTATCTATTAGATAGCTCTGAAGCTTTTTATTCTTTTTTCCTACAAGATGTAGGATGGATATCTTGTTGATTAGCTACCACTTTTTGGATGATATTGTCTCTTGCATAATGTTTTAGTCTTGCATTCCTATGTAGTTGAATGAATTACTTTTCACATTTGTGCTATACACATATCCATTACTTGTTAGTGTAGTTGTGGTATTTACTTTTATGAATGTTTATTAATCTTGGATGTTTATGAATGTTGGATGTTTTGGATTTTGATTCGTAGTAATTGTTGTAATTATTTCCAAGATTGTTCAAGAACAAGAAAGTAAGAACAAAGAATAAATCGAGACACACAAGTTAACGTGATTCGGCTCGACAATTAAAGCCTACATCCACAACAAAGATGATGATGATATTAATAACAAACGCGGAGATTACAAGGATTTCCCAAACCCTTAGAAACACCCCACCTCTTACAAAAACTCTTAAAGCTTTCTTTGAATTCTCTTTCAATTTCTCTATAAAAAGACCTCAAATACATCTATATTTATAGACACCAAGTAGAGACCCAATCCTAATCTGATAGAGATTCAATCCTAATCTTATTTATATTAGTGTTACAAAACACATTAGGATTATATAAAGGTTCCAAATCCTAATGGAATTATGAAAAACACCAAATTAGAATATTAGATAAAATTATCTAATCCCATTCCAATTTGGAAACAAGGCATAATCTAACAAATCTCCACCTTGACTTGTTTCCCATCATGACGTCTTCGTACATCTGAAGCATTCCTATGTCAAACTGCACACATTGACCAAATCCAAGCAATGCTTGAACTTGTCGATGTAATGGACTTAGTCATCATATCTCACGGATTATTCATGCGTTCTAATCTTTTACAGAGATTAACCTCGAGACAAAATTTCTAAAAAAATGATATCTAACATCAATATGCTTGGTCCTCTCATGGTACATTTAGTTCTTCGTCAAGTGTATGGCACTTTGACTGTCACAATAGATAGTGTTTTGCTTTAACTCCATACTCAATTCGCCAACCAAACCATTCAACCAAATAGCTTCTTCGCTGCACCCAAAATTTTCATCTCAAACTCACCTCTTAACTGAGATTTTAAAGTGTTGATTTCCGATATGTCTTTGGAGGCAATCAACATATCATCAACGTACAACAACAAATACAATAAAGAACCACTAGGGAGTTTCTTTTGATAAACACAACTATCATAATTGCTTCTAGAAAATCCATTCCCAATTATGAAAGTGTCAAATCATTTGTACCATTGTCTAGGTGATTGTTTTAAGCCATATAATGACTTCTTCAACAAACAAACATAGTCTTCCTTGCCAGAGATTATGAATCCTCCGTTGTCGATATAGATTCTTTCATCCAACTCTCCGTGTAAGAAAGCTGTCTTGACATCTAATTGTTCTAACTCCATATCAAATAGAACAATCATAGATAATAACAAGCAAATAGAAGTATGTTTCACAACAGGAGAAAAAACTTTATTAAAGTCAATACCTTCCCTTTGTGTAAAACCCATAGCAACTAATCGTGCTTTGAACCTTGCATCTTCAACCCCTGAGATTCCCTCTTTTTTCTTGAAAACCCACTTACACCCAACAATTTTCTGTTCTTTAGGCGGTACAACTAGCTCCAAGTCTTGTTCTTATGAAGAGATTCAATCTCTTCATTCATAGCAACCAACCATTTTGACGATTTGGAACTTGTAATGGCCTCTTGGTATGTAGTAGGCTTTAAAGTCTCGACATCATCTATCATACTTAGTGCATAAGACACCAAGTCTGCATATCCATATCTCTTTGGTGGTTTAATCTGTCTTCTCTCTATCTCGAGCAAGACGATTATCTTCTTGTTGTTGTACTTGTGGTGCATCCATACCAATGGTGTCTACCACGGTGTCAATGGGCATTTCTAGAGTTATTTGGGGAACTTTTTCAAAAGTTTTAACCTCAAATTCCACCTGCTTCTCAATGCTCTTGTCTTTATCAATGTCAGTCTTCTCCTCTTTCTTTGTTAATAAAGCAGACTCATCAAAGGTAACATCCCCATCGATAAAAACTTGGATGACTTGTCATCAGAACACCACAATCGATAACTCTTCACTCCATCTACATACCTCAGAAATATGCACTTCCTTGCCATTGGCTCAAGCTTACATATGCAGGATAACCAAATACTCTCAATTCAGAGTAATTTGCAGGGGAACCTGAACATCTTTCTTCAGGAGTTTGACAATTAATTGCTGTAGATGGAGACCGATTTATCAAGTAACAAGCTGTGTTTGCAGTTTCAACCCAAAATTCCTTGGTTAATCGAGCATTAGAAAGCATGCACCTAAATTTTTCCAGAATAATTCTATTCATCCGTTTTGCAACTCCATTCTGTTGTGGTGTGTATGTGACTATGCGGTGCCTCACAATCCCCTCATCCTTGCAGAACTCATTGAATTCATCTTTACAGAATTCCATGCCATTATCCGTTCTAAAGCGCTTAATCTTCTTGCCAGTTTGCTTTTCAATCATGGTTTTCCAACGCTTGAACGCCACAAAGACTTCATCTTTGTGTTTAAGAAAATACACCCATACTTTCCTTGAATAATCATCAATGAATGTCAACATGTACCTTACACCACCCTTTGAAGGAACTTGAGAACGGCCCCAAAGATCAGAATGAATATAATCCAGAGTACTTTTGGTTTGGTGAATTTCAGTACTAAATTTTACCCTGTGTTGCTTGCCGAATATGCAATGCTCACAGAAATCCAACTTCCCTATCACCAGCTCACCAAGCAAACCCTGTTTGCTTAATTCAGACATACCTCTTTCGCTTATATGCCCTAATCGCATATGCTACAGTTTAGTAGTATCCATATTATTATTCGAACTAGAAGAGGAAACAGCTGCAGCACCTGTCACCGTGCTATCTTGTAAAATGTAGAGACCAAACTGTCTAATTCCTTTCATGACCATTAGTGCACCTCTAAAAATACTTAGAACTCCACCTCCACCTTTGTAGTGGCAACCAATTGCATCAATTGTTCCTAAAGAAATCAAATTTTTCTTCAAGTCAGGTACATGTCTATCATCCACAAAGTTCTCACCATACTATCATGCATCTTAATTCTTACCGTATATATTCCAACCACTTCACAAGAAATATTATTGCCTATAAGAACTTTACCACTATCAATAGATTGATAAGTAGTAAACCAGTCCTACGTGGACTCATGTGGAAAGTGCAATTAATCAAGAATCCACTGCACTGAGTAACCAACAATAGCAGTGAGAACATCTACACCCTCCGACTCACCTTCAAGAATTCCAAAGATTTCGTAGAGCTCACTATCTTCTTCTCTTGGACATCTGGACAATCCCTTTTATAATGCCCCTTTTGCCCACAGTTATAGCACTTGTCATTTTTCTTGGATTTAGATTTCGATCGGGATCTTCTTTTACCCCCTTTTTCTTTTTCATTCTTTCTACCTTGTATAACCAATCCTTCCGCGCTAACTGTATCATCTTGTTTGGTAATTGATTTTCGCAACTCATTAGAGTTCAACGATGCTTTTACATCCTCCATAGAAATTGAGTCACACCTATACAACAAAGTGGTAACCAAAAGTGATCATAGGATTTTGGTAAAGAACACAGAAGAATAAGGGCTTGATTCTCATCTTTTATTTTCACATCGATATTATTCAAGTCTAAAGTAACTTTATTGAACACATCTATATGTGTATCAATGAGTGTACCTTACTTCATCTTCAGGTTGTATAATCGTTGTTTCAAATACAATCGATTTGTGAGAGACTTTGTCATGTAGAGATTCTCAGGCTTTAACCAAAGTCTTGCAGGTGTTGTTGCTCCAGCAACTTTTCTCAAGACATTATCCGCCAATGACAAAATAATTGAGCCATATGCCTTCTCTAAGAATTCATCCTTCTCATGGTCTGTCATTGTTTGAGGTAAATGTTCTTTACCCTTTAATGCCCTCTGAAGACTTCTTTACATAAAGAAGCATACATCTTCATTTTCCACAGTCTGAAGTCATTCTTCCTATCAAACTTTTCAATGTCATATTTGACGGTAGCCATCTTGAACTATCCCAAGCTTTGATACCACTTGTAATTATTCTCAAGATTGTTCAAGAACAGAAAAGTAAGAACAAAGAATAAATCAAGACACGCAAGTTAACGTGATTCGGCTTGACAATTAAAACCTACGTCCACGACAAAGACGATGATGATATTAATAACAAACGCGGAGATTATAAGGATTTCCCAAACCCTTAGAAACACCCCACCTATCACAAAAGCTCTTAAAGCTTTCTTTGAATTCTCTCTCAATTTCTCTATAAAAAGACCTCAACTACATCTTTATTTATAGACACCAAGTAGAGACTTAATCCTAATCTGATAGAGATTCAATCCTAATCTCATTTAGATTAGTGTTACAAAACATAGTAGGATTATATAAAGGTTCCAAATCCTAATTGAATTATGAAAAACACCAAATTAGAATATTAGATAAAATTATCTAATCCCATTCCAATTTGGAAACAAGGCATAATCCAACAAATTCTTCTTGATTTTCCAATGTAGGATAGTATCCATGAACACAACAAACCTCCCCCTTCATGGATACACTACCACATTAAAGCCCACTCCCCCACAAGCCCAATCCCTACTCCAGTAAGCCCATCTCTTCACCATGGACTCATTTAGTACCCGTGCAAGTAGTAAAGGTGTAAAACCTACTTGTCCACGAGTTACCCACTAAGGCCCGGTCCAACCAGACGAGGAACCACTTGCTTCTCCAAGTAGGCCAATATTCAGGCTTTGATACCATTTCTTGGGGAGGTTTTTACACCGGAAGCCCAACTAGAGCAGCCCAATAAGTAGTAGGAGCCTACCTGAGCCCAAAAGTTTAAGCGAGTGGGTCATAGTTCCTTGCTACTTATTAGGTGCTCTAGTTTTTCTTAATTTTCCAATGTGGGATAGTATCCATAAACACAAAAGTAACTAATGCTACTTCACCAAAAATGTCATCAAAATAGTCATCGCTATTTGATTCGTGGTATTTATTTCGATATATGTTTATGAATGTCACATGTTTTAGATTGTTAGTAATCATGAGTAATGCTATTTCACCAAGAACATCGTCACAAAAGTTGACACTAAGTCATTTTTCTTCATAAATTTCTTGACATCAAATGCAATACCAAAATATATGTCGCCATCAATTTCTTTTGTAATTTTACAATTTCTTACAACAAAATTTTGTCACTAAAATAGTGGATAAAATTACTTTATTGACAACAATTATGGTGACCAAATGTCGCCACTATTATGCTCATTCATTCACTTATTTAGTGATGACAATTTCTCATCACCAAAAGTCGTTAATATTACATTTCAAATTACAACATTTAATGACCACTTCTTTTGGTCACTATTTGTGTCTCGTGACCCAAACTCTACTTAGTGACCACTTTTTCTGTCACCAAAGTCATCACCAAATTTGTTGGCTTTATAGCATTATTGACAAAAAATTGTCGTCACCATGTCGTCACTAATTGGCATTGACTGATCGACCTTTAGTGACCAGATGGAACATTTGGTGACGACAAAACAATCCCTTTAATGACCAAAATTGTCGTCGCTAATTGGTGACCATTTCGCATGCGGTCACTAAATTGACCTTTTAGTGATGATATTTTTTTAAGTGGTCACTAAATACCTTTAGTGTCGGAGTATTAGTGACCAGGGATGACCACCCCAATTTGTCATCACTAAAGAATTTTAGTGACCACAATTGTATTTTTAGTGACCAAAATCGATCGGTCACTAAATGTCATTTTTCTTGTAGTAATTGTTGGTTTAAAATTGTAATGATTGTTCGATTTTTTGAATTGTTTATTTGTTGATTCTTATCCTTTGTTTTGGTATCTTTGAGTTTGAGTATTCATGGGCTTAAGTTAAATCTCTATTCAACTGAACCTTTAATCAACAAATAGTCTTATCATCTAAAGAGAATGAATAATTTGTATTGTACTTTCTATGAGTTTGATAGTAATAGATGAATGACTTGCACATGATGATTGAGAGTTGCATTATGCATTGGAATGGAGTTGCATTATGCTGGTGAGCATAGTAGTAGCTCATTGCATAAGTGCAATTACTACCCCTCTTCTTAACTTTTAATTAGGCTATATTGGTCGCAAAGTGTAACGAGTTGGTAACTTTACCACTCACCTATTGGTTTATAAATAGGATCTCTAAACTCATTTTAGGGTTATCCAAGATATGACCTTCCTTTAGCGGCAAATTGGGGCTAAATTAAAGACAATCTTGAAGACGCTTGAAGTATCACTGATCCATGATTAAAAAGTAAAATGGGAGGCTCAGAGATTGAGGTTTTAGAATAAGAAGTCTCCTATATTTTCTTTTTATTCTTATTCAAGTGGATGTAGTCGTTTGATTTACTTTAGTTATTTGTTATGATTTAGTCATGTTCCTAATATTACTACAGAATTTGTTTATGTAATTGGAAACTTAGAGAGCCTCTTTGATTATAATGGTTGTTTGGCTTGTTTATCCTACTTGTGGTCAATGCTATCATTTGATTGGCTACTGTTTGGCTAATATTTCAAGTTTCAATCAACTTTGAGAAGAATTAGAAACCCAAACTCGAGCTATAATAGTTCATAATTTTTAGGATAAATGACGCAGCGTTTAGCATAGAGAAATATTTGAAAAAATCAATTTCGAAATAATAATAATAATAATAATAATGATTAATGATCGTCAAAGAAACCCTAAACAACCTTATAAAGGCCTAAACATAGTTCTACTAGGTTTAGGACACTTCAAATAAAAATCCTAAAATAAAATAAAATTTGAAAAAAATAAGAAAATACTAAAAAAATTAGAAAACTCCAAGTAAACGATCCCGGATCGCCGAAATCCATCGCAGGTCATGGCAAAGTAATGAGTATTGATCCCCACGCTGAATTTCTTTAGACGGCCGAATTTGAGCTCAAAACGGTGTCATCGACCCGGTTCGCCGATTCTAGTCGCCTTACCGTTTTGCCTTCCGTTTGGACTGCTTCCTATCGAATTGATCCTCAAACACAGCACTCATACATTCCACATCAATAAAGAACGTACTTTCAAAGCATTAGTAATCTTTAGAAACTTGATTTTAATTGTCCTTTGGATTCAATTGTTGCCATAGAATATATATAAAATTTGGGTTGGGGGAATATTAGTTGGTACTTAGAAGAGATATTGCGATGAAGTGGTGTTTCAACTAATAAAATAACTTATTTTGTTGGTCACGAGAGTTGGAAATTTGACTGGAAGGCTTTAATACCAAACTTTACATTTTAAAATGTTCACTGATGTTCTATCTAACAAAACAGAATTGGGTGTTTCCATATTTCCAAGTTCATATTAGGATAATCCCATGGTTTTTTTTTTTTTTTTTTGGTGGGAAAGGGATGTTGAGATACTTGCTAATGCTTTTAAATTGGCATTGATTGGAAAATTTGCCAAAGGCCATCTGACTATGGATCTTTGGAAAATTTTTATGGCAGTAGGTTTTACGGGATACTTTCATTTGGGGCTCTCGAGTTCTCGTCATGTTCTAATTTGCTTCGAGTTTGAAGAAGATTACGTTCGTTGATAGTTATGTGTGGTCTGGAATTCCAAGGTTTTGTTATGAGAATGATCAAAAGGTCACCTAATTTTCCTTTAGATACGCTAAATTGCCTATAGTTCCAATGTGGATTCAAGATCCCCAGATTTCCTATTCATTATTTTATCAAGGGACCACTAAATTTAATGGGTCGTTTGGTGAGGGAATTGTTGAAGTTGGATGTTGCTACGGTTTCTTGGCTCAATCTAGTGTAGCACATGTTTGAGTTTAATCAGACGTTTCCAAACTCCTAAGAAATAGAGTATGTATTGGAATGGCAAATTAGGTTTCAATAGAAAATTGAGTATGAGATTTGCTAGTGTATTATATCGAATGTTATAATGTTGTCCATGATTCTACAACTTGTCATAGGAAAACTTCTTCAGGCCGTCGAAGTAGAATGATTGCCCAATAAACAAAAGTTTGAAGTGAAAAGAAATCGTCAAGGGTTGTGTGCAGAGTATTTTTCAAATTTTTAGAAAAGTTAGAAAATGTGGTGCATTCTAAGTGATCATATTCCATTCCACTAGTTTTATATAATGATGTAGCTATATAAATGAATCAATCCTAGGTAGTTAAAAATCTGAGAAGTGTTTGTTGGTTGGGTGTTATAGCAAAATAGGTTTATATTGCTACAAAAAATTTAGGTGGTTTGGTGGCTAGTCTAAACAAGAGAAAAAGGAATGCCTTTTCAGGTGTTAGAGATGGAGACTAAATTGCAGGAAAGAGAGGACGGATAGCTCTATTATGCAACTTTAGGTGGAGAAGGGTATGAGTTTTATGCAACGTCGAATGGAGGAGAGTTTGCTACCAAGAATTTGGTGGTTGAGGTTCATTTTGCAATTGATGTTTGCACTGATGGTGTGGGCCTCAAGAGAGGACAGTTCCTATAGATATTTCTCGTTCTTTTGGTATTTTGGGGATGGATTGGGAGTTGCAAGTTTAGCTCTTCAAAATGGATTTGGTTCAATAGAAGCTCTCTATTCGACGAATTCCTTTAGTTTGTTGGTGGCACATGATAAGGTGGATGGACTTTTGTCTCCTACGCTAGTTGCCATTGATGATGAGACAAGTGTAGCCTATAAGCTTCATTTAGATATGACGGTGGCCTTGGAAGATATGGTGATTAGATTCGGAAAAGCATGCATAGGCCCTCGCACCATCAGGTGATTAGATTGAAATCAAGAGTTTCACATGTTTTGGATTAGTTTCTAACAATCAGGATTTTGTTTTGGAATTTGAGGGTATTTCCAACCTCATGACTTTGAATAGGTTTACTTTAATTGTTTTTCAATCATTGGTCAGCCCATGGTTGATGTAGCCATGTTAGATGATTTTGAATGAAGTTGCACTTTGATTGTGTTTTGGCAAATATGGAGGGTCATTTGTGGGTATTTTTTAATGAGTTAGGTTCTTTAGTCACTTCTCTCCATAGCATGCGTGTTTTGAAGAAGTTCATACTTCTTTGCCATTCCTTTGGTCTTTTCATTTATGCATGGAAGTTGTTTGGTACTCGGAGTGTTGTCTTCTATGGTCCAAATTAGGTTTGGTTTCTCTTTTGGAGACTTGGGCTATTTGTGGTAACTTCAATATCATTTTGTCTCTTGATGTAAAATTAGGGGGAAGACTATTATGTGCTACAGAAACTATTGATTTTTCTAAGTTTGTGTGTAATTCTATCTTGGATGCTAGTCTTTTTTCTTCAAGGTTTACTTGGATTAGCAACCATGAGGGAAATACAAGAGTTTGGAATAGGTTGGACCGTGTTTTGCTAAATGAGAATTGATTGTTTTCAAATTTATCTATGCCATTGGAGCGCCTAAATTGGATTGGGACGGATTATTCCCTATTTTTATTTCGTATGGTTTGAATTCTTGTTCTATGCCACGTCCTTTCAGTTTCTGAATATGCATATTGAGTTGAATTGATCCTATTTGCACTATAAAGGTGATTTTAGATGAATTTATACTTAAAATGAGTTTCAACAGTTGATAGTAAAACTAGGATAATTCTTTCATATATCTCAATAGTATATATATAGAATACAATGTCCTAAATATGTTAACTGCATCAATCATAATCCCCTATATATGTCAACTATATCAATCACCTATATATTACAACTATATCAATTATACAACTGTATATAAAATCTAAATATATTCCTAATCTAAATTAGGAAGTTATTGATCATGATTCTTGCTAACTCTCCCCCTCAAGTTGGGGCATAGATATCACACATGCCCAACTTGGATAATGTTGAATAGAATGATCCACTATTGACAGGATGAGTCATAATATCAGCCAATTGATTTGAACTTTTGGTATAAGGAACTTCTATTGCACCTGAATTAATACTATCTTTGATGTAGTTCCTGTCTAACTCAACATGCTTAGTACGATCATGTTGAACTAGATTATTAGCAATCTCAATAGCAGCCTTATTATCACAGCACAGCACCATAGGCCATTTTGGACCAAAACCAAGTTCAGTTAAGAGAATTTTCAGCCAAGAAATTTCTGTGATTCCTTGATGCATAGTTCGATACTTAGCTTTTGCACTAGCTAATGAAACCACATTATGTTTTTTACTCCTCCAAGTCACCAAATTGCCTCCAAAAAAGGTTAGATATCCAGAAGTAAATTTTCTATCCATTCTACTAACAACAAAATCAGAATTTATATATCCCACAATATCCAGATGTCCATGTTTGGAGAATAGAATTCCTTTACCTGGAGCTACTTTAAATATGTTAGAATCCGATTAACAGCATTCATGTGTTGATCACTAGGATTGTGCATGAACTGACTTATGACATTGACTGCGTATGTTATATTCGGCCTTGTATGAGTCAAGTAGATTAACTTCCCAACTATCCTTTGATATCTGTTTTTGTTTGTTGGGATTTGATCTAGAGAAACTGATAGCCCATGATTCACCTCGATAGAGGTATGTATTGCCTCACATGCAGAGTAATCAGTTTTAGCTTGAAGATCCAAAGCATGCTTTCTTTGAGAAAAAAAAAAAAAAATCCTTGCTTAGACTGGGATACTTCAATGCCCAAGAAGTATTTAAGAAGCCCCAAATCCTTTATCTCGAATTCTTTGGCAAGATAACCTTGAAGTTTCTCAATCTCTTCTACGTTATTACCTGTTACAATCATATCATCAACATAGACAAGAAGCAAGGTAATACCGTTATGATCATGTTTATAGAACAAAGTATGATTTGCCAAAGCCTATTTGAACCCATACTCCTTCATTGCATGACTCAATCTTTTGAAACCATGCCCTTGGAGATTGTTTTAGTCCATACAATGCCTTTTTTAATTTGCATACTTTACCTTCTTCTATTACAAACCCTAGAGGTGAATTCATAAACACTTCCTCTGTTAGGTTACTATGAAGAAAGGCCACATCCAATTGTTGTAGAGGCCATTCTAAATTAATTGCAAGCGACAATATGATGCGCACAAGATTCATCTTAGCAACGTGCAAATGTCTCTGATAATCAATACCATAAGTTTGAGTATAACCTTTGCTACCAACCTAGCCTTGTACCTAGGGGTGTTCATTGGTTCGGTTTTCGGTTTATTCGGTTTGATATTTTGGAACCCCCTAACCGAAAACCAAACCGAAAACCAAATAAAACTGAATAAACCGAACCGAATAAACCGAATAAACCAAATAAGAATTCGATTCGATTCGGTTTAAACCGAATAAAACCAAATAAGAATTCGATTCGGTTTATTCGGTTTTATTTGGTTTCACAAACCGAATAAGGAATTTGGTTAACCAAATAAACCGAATTTCTTTTTTTCCTTTTTTTTTTTCAAAACTTCACAAATAAATTAAATAATTCGGTTTTAAATCAAACATTCACAAATAATTTTTTCAAATTCGGTTTCAAACATGAAACAAACATTCACAAAGCATTACAAATTTACAAATTTCCTTAACTCCTTATGAGTTATGGCTCAGTACTCATCATTCATCAAACCAAAACATTACAAAATACAAACTATAAACAAAATCAAAGCATTAGCTGCATTATATTATCTAAGTTATTGCCTAATTAGTAATTTATTCCTTATTTACTTATCACTTATCAGTGTTAACTAAGTTAGTATTAACTTATGTATATTAAGTATTATTCAACACTAAGTTAGTATTAAATAAGTACTAACTAATTTAGTGCTTAGTTCGTTAGTAAACTTAGTACTCATTATTCATTAATCATTATTAGTTATTAACATATTACTATAGCTTAGTTAGTATTAAGTATTAACTATGTAACATGTTAGTACTTCTTAGTATTATAAGTTTAACTAGGTTAGTATTTAGTTGTAATAATAATTACTTGATCAATAATAACTAATTATAAGTATTAATTATTATGATATTTGACTCGATTTAAATACGTATAATTAATTTGCAAATTATAAATAATTTAGAATTTTGAATAAATAACCGTTAGTAAATATTATATAGTTATAATTGATTACTCAAAAACTCAACACTCAGTCATTTAATAGTTAATACTTAGTAATCACTTAGTTAACAACAATAAGTTATTAATTATTGACTATTATATTGAATAATTGATGGTATTATGAATATATGATATTGATTCTAATTAAATATATAAAACATAATAATTGGCTAATCGCATGCTATATAGTTACACGCTAGTACGCTATATAGCCTACAGCCTACAAGCCTTGCACCTTCTAGATGCTTAACATTTTAACAACTTTGTCAACTTATGCATTATTTTATTTTTCTTTATTTGTAATTTGATATTTCATATTTTTTTAACTTTTAAATAAATTGATAAATTAAAATTACAGTATAAAGTATAAACTATACTAGTATATAGTTTAGTATATAGTATATAGTATATAGTTTAGTATATAGTAAAATTATTTAGTATATAGTTTAGTATATAATATATAGTAAAATTGTTTAGTATATAGTATATAGTTATATACTATATTAATAATTTAATATATATTCATTATATTGTCCATATCATTATTCATTAATGATAACAATAAATATAGTTCTATACATGATAAATTTTATAAAATAACAATAAATTTTATAATAACAATATAGTATATTAATGAAAACAATATTAATGATAGTATATTAATGATAATAATATAGTATATAGTTTTATACATGATAAATTTTATAATAACAATAAATTAATTATACAAAAATATATATACATAACTATAAAGTCTACAATAGTTTTATAAACTATAAACCATAACTATTCTATAAAATAACATATATTTATATTTATACTTATATATATATAATATATTTATAAATTTTGAAATTGCTTTATTCGGTTTTATTTGGTTTATTCTTTTAATTTGGTTTATTCGGTTTATTCGTTCGGCTTCCTTATTTGATTCGGTTTCCTTATTCGATTCGTTTCCTTATTCGTTCGTCGGTTTTCAAGACTTAACCAAAACCGAACCGAAACCGAATAACTTATTCGCTTGGTTAAAACCGAACCAAATAAACCGAATTCATTTTCGGTTTGGTTTTTTTGGTTTTTCGACTCGGTTTTTTCGGTCGGTTTATTCGGTTTAACCAAACCATGACCACCCCTACTTGTACCTCTCAATTGTCCCATCTAACTTGTATGTGACAGTAAATACCCATTTGCATCCCATAGTCTTCTTTCCCTAGGTAATTCAACCATCTCCCAAGTAGAGTTCTTTTGGAGTGCCCTCATTTCATCTACTATAGCATCCTTCCACTTAGGATCTTCAAGAGCTTCCTAAAAATGACTAGGAATAGATATGGATGACAACTTAAGAGCAAATGCCAAGTTAGTATTAAAGCATCCTTCCATTTAGGATCTTCAAGAGCTTCCTGAAAATGACTAGGAATAGATATGGATGACAACTGAAGAGCAAATGCCAAGTTAGTTTTAAACAGACTGGTAGGATATGAAATTTGAGATAGGATAAGCAACATTGGAAGTCTTTGAGAAACCAAGTCTATCAGGTACTTTTCTTTCATGAAGAGGATATCTCTTATTCCCAACAATACTAGAATTAGGATAAGAAATTTTAAGAGATTCAGGAGAATCGGCACATACCTCATTGTCAATCCTAGAAGAGTCATCTGACGGCATGGTAGGATCATCAAGGGATGTATTAGGTTCAAGAGGTGGTTCAAGAGGCTCATTTTTCCTAGAATATTTTTGCTCAAACAAATGAGCTGGCCTCTCAATTTTATTTTCCTCAAGTGAGTCAACTAATGATTCCCATTTTTTCCACAATTTTTGGACTGAAATCCATATCTTCTTCTCTCCTAACCACAATTGTTCCTTTTCCTTACTCTCACTCTCCCCTTAAAGAGGAACCATGGATATATCTTGAGAAAAATAGGACTCATTTTCACAAAACTGAACATTCATAGAGACATAACAAGTTTTTGTAGGAGGATGAAAACATTTGTATCCTTTTCTTGAATTAGAGTAGCCAAGAAAAACAAATTTGATAGCATGAGGATAAAGTTTATCTCCATGACTATGACGAACATGAATGATGAAAATATGAGAACCAAGGCTGAAACAAACAACCATCCAACCGGGGCAACTCAACCAAATTCAAGAGAGACAAATCTAAAAGCACGAGTTGGATGTTTAGTCGAGAATTTGCCTACAAAGAGACATCCACACCTTGATCCATTACAAGGTATTAGAAGGCCTATGACTAGATTGCAAATTAAGAGAATGAAGCTGCTTTAGTATCACTTATAACCAAGTTAAGTGAAGCTCAAGAAACTAAGGCCACAATGAAAGCAAAGAAGAGTTCCGGTCTTAGTTCATCATTTATCATTCTAATCATCAATGAAGACTCAAGAATGAAAGGTCGAGTATGGCTAATTTTCACATTTGTAATCAAGATCCTTAGGCCATTTCTCATCACAATCCTAATTCAAATTTGGAAGGTTCTACTTCGGAAGTTTGCAACTCAATTCGCCTTGGAAGGTTCCAACATTACGCCAATTTTAGGAAGCTCAAATGGATGTTTTTGGCAGCCTAATTCCAGCTCTATTCAGCTCCATTCTATTCAGTACTTGGAATTATGGTTTAGGCAATTCCATTCAGCACTTGGATGTTGATTTAGGAAGCCCAAGTTCAGCTCAAGTTCCAAATTCAAAATTGATTTCAATTTCGAAATTCCAAATTTCACTTGGATTTCAGTTTTGGCAATCTATCAAGTATTTCCATTACTTGATCATGAACGACATTAGAAGCTTCAAAATTCAGAGCTAGAAGATTTAAAGAAGCTTCCCAATTCAATTCAAGATTGGAAAGCACAAGGCTTGAAGGCAACACAAGTTTATTAGCACACAAATCCAAATCAGCCTTGGATTAGTTTAGTTTTAGACAACTATTTTGTTCTATTTCCTTTTCTTAGATTAGAATACTTTTAGTAAGTATTTCTTTTAGTAATTATTTCTTTAGTTAGTTTCCTAAAAAGTTAATCCAACTAGGGAATTGCTTTCTTAATTCTTACACATTGTAATCTATAAATAGAGGCACTCAGCCACAATAAAATAAAGACTTGATTCAATACAAACTTGAGAGCTTTTTAGCTTTTCTTTGAGTTCTAGTTTAGAACTTACTTTGAGTCTTTGAGGATAGCCTTTTAGGTTCATGTTTAAGCTATCTTGTTGAGTCTCTTTCCTCAACAATTTGAGAGTGTTTCTTGGTTCCAAGGAAACAGCCCAACTCATATCCAGGAGCTAGAACTGATCATTCGGGTGTTAAGTGGACAAAAGCAAGGTCCTTCTTCAATCTTGGAGTTGGTGTCTTACTAAAGGAAGAATCAGTTCAACCTAGAGGATGATACTAGGACCAACACTTTGATCTAGGTTTGGATTTTATTCTCTTGGTTTAAGATTCAGACACCGACATAGCACACACAACCAAAACCCTTAGGGAAAATATTAAGGGCAGAGGGAATGGAGTGAAATCTAGATAACATTCTTAAAGGAGTTTGAAAATTAAGAATTCTTGCTGGCATTTGATTAATAAGAAAAACATGAGTTAAGACAAATTTCCCAAGCATTTTGGAACTCATAGTAAAACATAAGGCTCGAGCCACTTTAAGGATATGGCGATTTTTACGTTCTGCTATGCCATTCTATTGGGGTGTCTAAACACAAGTGTTCTGGTGAAGAATGCCTTGCTGTGTCATAAACTCGGCAAGAGATTGATTTACAAACTCACCATTGTCGAATGAAAACCTTTATTTTTGTGTTAAATTGAGTGAGAATCATATTATAAAATTGAGGAATAATATGGGAAACATCACCTTAGATTTTATCAAATAGACCTAAAGGACTTGAGTACAAACATCAATAAAAGTAACGTAGTATTTATGGGTTGAAGTAGAAGGTGTAGAGAGAGGACCTCCATACATCAGTAAAAACGCACGCAAAATGATTAGTACTTTTATTAATACTGACCTTATAAGGAACACGATGATTTTTGGCATAAATGCATTGTTCACATCTTAGACTAGAAGCAAAATATAGGAAAACAACTTAGGAAATAGACGTCTAAATAAGAGAAAGATGGATTTCCAATGACAATGCCAAAGGATAATTTTCTCTTTATTAGTTGTCACTCTCTTAGTTTGGAAGCCACGAGTAAGAGCTGGTATGCTTCGGTGGTCCTCAAAGTAGTACAAACCATCTCTCTCCTTACCAATGCCAATTGTCATCTTCGTGAGATTGTCCTAAAAATGTAATGAGTATCATAAAAATTACATGACAATCAAGATCTCTCGTGATTTTGCTAATCAAGATGAGATTATTTGAAATTGTGGGTGCAAGCAAAAGTAAGACATAGAAAATGTCGAGATAGAGACACATTTCGTGCCCTTGTGATTGGCATAGAGTTGCCATCAGCAGCCTGTACACACTTAATTAATGGAGGTGTTAGAGATTCAACAATAGAAGAGTTCCTAGTTATATGATCTCTAGCCCCTGAATCAATAACCCAAGCATCAGAGCAAGTAGAATTGATGGACAAACCAAAATTACCTTCTTCAGGAGATACTCAAGGACATTAGAGGCAGAAGGTATTGTAGTAACATTTTGGGCAGATTTCATTTTTTTTTTCTCAGCTTGCTCGAGTTTATACCATTTTGGATAGCCATGCTTTTTCCAACAAACATCAACAGTATGTGTATTTTTATGGCAATGGGTGAAATACCTAGACTGAGGAATTGTAGATTCTCCAAGGCCCAAAACAGGGGTACCTTTATGGATAACTAGAGGTTAAGCCTCAAAGTGGATATCTGCTCTTGTCGTTATACTTTTCGACGAACCATGGAATAGGCTTCTTTTAATTTAGGTAAAGGAGAAGTAGCTAGAACACGGCTACTCACTTGATCCAAATTATGATCAAGTCCAGCAAGGAAGATATAGACCCTATCTTCAGCTAGACGGGTTCTATACTTCTCAATATCAGCAACACTAGTCATATCATTTGGTCATCGATAATCAAGTTCCATAAAAATAGAGTTTAACTCATTGTAATAGTTTGCCAGAGGCCGAACACCTTGACGTAATTGGAAAGACTTCTTCATCAGTTCACAGACTTAAGAAGAATCAGAGACATTAAGGTAACTTCTTTTTACAGCATCCCAAACTTCCTTTGCTGTTCCACATTGCACAAAGTGTGACACCAGATTATCATTCATTGAATTTATTAGCCAAGATTTTACTCGGCATCTTCACCTCCCATTCATCATAGCCTGGATCACTTTCTGAGGGTGCAGCCTTTTTTCCATTGATATAGCCCATTTTTTTCCTTCTAGCAATGTGCATCTCCAAAAGTTTAGACCAAACTCGATAGTTAGAGCTATCCAATTTCATATGAATGGATGAAGGAGAATCATGAATGGTCATGGTGGATATGTTCTTGCTATTAGAGGATTCAAATTTCAAGATTGGTAATCATAATCGAGGTATGGTCGGTGTTTCAGTGAATAAGGCTTGGAATTTTTGTTTGGAATAATAGAATTGCTAGGAAATTTTAGAGCCAAAGTCCGATACCAAGTTGATAGTAAAACCAAGATAATTCTTTGATATATCTCAATGGTATATATACGTAATACAATGTCCTAAATATGTTAATTAGACCAATTATAATCCCTATATATGTCAACTATATCAATCACCTATATATGACAAGTATATCAATTATACATTGTATATAAAATCTAAATATATTCTTAATATATTTATAATCTAAATTAGGAAGTTATTGATCATGATTCTTGCTAACTTCAACTCTTTCTCATAATTTGGAAAATTGTGAAAATAATTGGAACCATAGTGTATGACAAATCTTTGGAATATCAATTATTTTGGTAGAATAGGATATAAAAATATAGCCTAATTATCACAAATAATCAAGAAAAAAATAGGGTAAAAAAATACTATAATTGTCACAAATAATCAGGAAAAAAGGGTAAAAAAAAACTATAATGATCACAAATAATCAATAAAAATTAGCATAATTATAAAAAATAATCAAGAAAAAAGGGGTAAAATAATGGCATAATTATCAAAGAAACTTTGAATGCCAGTATACGTTTGCCAATTGCACTATTGCAAATAGGGTCAATTTCACAAGAATGTTTTTACTTATCTAAATAATGTTTAAATTGAAGAAAAGAGATAATAGTAAATAATTTATAATACCTATTAAAAATGAAATAAGCTAAAGGTAAACAAACACAAAAAAAACTAAAGAAATAAAATGAACTAATGCACTTTAAAAACTAGATCAAAGGGGTCTAATGCAAGAAATAGAAATTTTTTAACTATTAGGTCAATTTAGCTATGGGTTCATGCAAACAACAAGATAATTATCTATTTTACACTCTAGCTTATATTCCTAGTTGTCAGAATGGACAGATATGACAAATATTCCTATTCTAGTAAAGCATTAAAATAAAGGATAATTGACAATTAAGTGCCTATCAATTTTTTTTTATCTATTTTAAGGCTAGAGATACTATAATTCTAATATCAAAAGTTCAATCTTGCATGAAGATCAATAATCAAACAGAAAAAACCATAACACATAATCTAAAAGGCTCAATAATTGCATGCATCTCCTACTAAAACTTAATATTAGACGTTAATTCATATAACCCAAAACATAAATCAACATAATAAAGAGAAATATTAGTAATCCATCATCAAATTTTAGAAATTATAGTAATTTAGCTACTTATAACTAATGAAAGGACAACCAAATTAAGGAAATTGAGTAAAAAATTCAGACTTAAGGTATATAGTTTTCCTTAATAAGAAAAATCAAACTCACAAATTGAACTTAGTCAAAAGTCAAGATTTTAAAAATCGAGCTTTATTCTTCCAAACCTATGAAAATTCTTCCTAAGCCCTATAATCTAATTTGGTCTTTGTAAGTACAAAACTCACGATTATAATTCCTAAAATGGGTATTTATAAGAGTTTAGAACTATGAGTTTCATAATAAGTGGACCAAGTTAACACAAAAATGTTTAGAGAGGTCAAAGAGTAAAAAAGGAGTCATTTTCGCACTTAGTTTATGGCTATTTACATTGGTAGTGTGAGGGTGTCTATAAGTAGTAGTGTGAGGGTGTTCAGAATGGCAGCGTGACTAAGTCCCAAACTTTCCTTTTTATTGTCTTCTCATAGTTCTGTGTACTGGTGCTTTTTTCAGTCAAACTTTTGAGGCTTTTTTAGACCGAATTAATTTTTAATTTCAGTATAAAAATTGTAGTTCTTCCTCTTAGTTTTTAATGCTTTAAGAATCATCAAAAAAAAAAAAAAATTCTATCTCAGGATATGGCTTTTTTCTTGAAACATGTTAGTCATCAGCTGGTCTTGTCCTATCTTCACTTTGTACTTTTACCTAGATTTAGGCTATTTTTATTGGATTATACCCTAAGAACCAATCATATGATGATGGTATATGCATATATTGTATCATAATATTCATAATTAATGGCACTAATTATTATGTTTATCTTATATCTGCGTTTTATGAAATAAACATAATAATGTCCCA
This sequence comes from Gynochthodes officinalis, assembly GCA_020080225.1. NCBI lineage: Eukaryota > Viridiplantae > Streptophyta > Magnoliopsida > Gentianales > Rubiaceae > Gynochthodes > Gynochthodes officinalis. The sequence continues at coordinate 3,248,981 of CM034623.1, read as the reverse complement.
AGAATTTAATTATTCTAAAACTATCCCTAGTCGAGTATTATCATAAAATGGGACAATGATAATGCATTAAGACTAGTATGTGTAGTGACTGATGAAATTGTTTATGATATGAGATATCAAGTCAACACATGGGTACATGTTAGAGAACAATGTACTGGATTGACCCGCTATGAGAAATATTACATGGATTATTATATGAAGTGTCATAAATATTTCTCATAGTGATGATGGTGTAAATAATCCTTAGACTTGAGATCCTCAGAGATCCCAACATGAGGAGTTGCATGTTTTGATACTACCAAACGTTACCCGTAACAGGGTGAACTATAAAAGTAGTAATTGGATATGTAATAAATCATGCAAAGGATGTTATGATCAAGAAAGGATTTGCCCTCTTATATAATGAGAGTGATATCTTTGGGCCTCTTGATTGAGTAAGACCATAAAATGCATGGTTTGCTCAAATGAGTCGATATGTGATATCGCATCATTTGCTTAGATGTGTCTACTCGGAATCAAGAAATGAAAAGATTGAACTATACGAGCATGACACGATCCATGGCTTGTGTTCAATCAAGATATCTAGGCAAAGGGATTTAATTACACAATAATATCTATCACAAGAAAAGTAATGTCAAATTACTAATATTCTCATGACTTGGGTAGTATTGATGTGTTGTTAGACATCGCCATTACTTTTGGCATAAAATATATTTTATGTCAATGCCAACGTTATGAGAACCTATTGGTCGCATAATTAGATCATATCCAAAATAAGTGCAAAATTCATGTGATGAAATTTTGGTTAATTTAAGAATCTTATTGAGAATAGGAATCTATTGGTTTTCGCTTTTAAAACGGTTTTGGATTTAAGGCGAAAAGATTTTGGTTCTATTAATATTAATAAATCCAAAATGAGTTTTAGATTTATTAATAATAATCAAAATGGATTTTATTATTGGAAGATGAAAAGGCAACCATTTATTGGAAAATGAAAAGACAACCATTCATTGAAAATGAAAAGGCAACATATTGCAATTCATTTTATGAAAATGAAAAGGCAGCCATTCATTGGAAAATGGAAAGGCAACCATATGCAACATGTTGCAATTCAATTTCTAGAATATGAAATGTGAAAGGGCAGCTGTTTCACATGGATGAATTATTGAATTCAGATCAAGGAAACCGAATGGACACTTTCATTGAGAGAGTTTTCTTTTTAAGCTTTCTTTGTTGAAGAAAACTTTGTGCTATTATTGGTGCACAAAATTTCTTTCTTTTCTTATTCTCTTGTTCAATATAGACACCACTCCTTATTTGAGAAATAAGAACAAAAACCGAAATTTGAGTTGAGAACTCAAAATAGAAACCAATCCTTAAGTTGAGAACTTGAGGAATATCAAGTAACAAAATCTTTGCTAGCACTAAAAGAATTTTGTTATTTCTTTCTTTAGTTAATTGTTTGACAATTAACTTGAGGTTTGGAGACGATCGTGTGGATACCATAGAGGCAAGGCTAGATTGGTCTTGCTTGTGATTCGACAATCAACAATCTCCCACAATCAACAAGACTATACTACCGGTAAGGTAACAATCTTCACTACCAATTTGATTTCACTTCGTATGGATCCTTGGAGGAAACCAAAAAATCTTAAATTTCCGCTGCATTCTTTGATTTGGTTTCCTACAATTTTAGGAGAAATTCAAAGTATAAGATTTGAAACACATTCATAGAGCTCTCCAAAGCATTCAAGATCTCCCCATTTGGTTTAGTAAAAGAAGAGAAACACTATTTTGAAATCTAAGTTTCAAACTGCCTTTTTTGTATGTTTAAGTACTTTTCACCTCTAGATTGCACCATTGGTAGAATTTTTTCAGAATTGATCATTTCTTTTGAATTTTTTATGCCTATGAAAATTTTCACCTAAAAACACATGAAAACATAAAATTAAAATCTATTTATCTCAATAAACAATGTAAAAGAATCTTATTTTAGTGTCCATTTTGATAGTACTTTTGCACTCTCATCATAGGTGCTTTGAAAACTTTAGTATAGCATTGTGAATGAAGTTTTTAATTAGTTTGAAAGTCATGGCTTCATCTTTGGTTCAATAGACAAATGTGCTCAACTTTTCATTTTGGATCAATGCTTGAATTTTGGTGCTTGTTATGAATAATTAAACTTTGGTAGTAATATTGTTGTTCAGAGGTTGCTTTGGGATGTAAATTTGTTTTAAATTACGAATCATTTTGTTTTACTTCTTGAAAGCAAGTAAGATTTTTTAAAATAGTTGGAACAGCTTGTTTAGCTATGTGTTTTATGGTTTTGATTATTAAAATTTGAGTGATAGTTATTCAAGCTTGGGCTTTCAAGGTTGAGTTAATTTGGATGCCATAGTCCATTCTTGTTTGCTTTGTATCCTATAATTTCTTATTAGTCTAAGTGGATTGAAAAATACTTGGAGTTAGACCTCTATGGCTCTCTATATGTGGTTTGTTTAGAACTTATTTTCTTTCCTTTTGATACTCTTTTTCATACATGTGAATTAGGGTTTGCTTAGAACTTGTTTTTGGCTTTCTATGGCTCTCTATATGTGGTTTGCTTATAAATTGTTTTCTTTTCTTTGATACTCTTCTTTCAAACGTGTGAATTATGCCATGTTTTAAGTTTGAAGAAAATTTGAGAGTAGTATATATCTTTTGATTTGAATTATCATAGGAATAACTAAATGGCAAGCACCAAGGCTAAGAGGAAGATCAAACCTCCAAACTAGCCCAATTTTCAAAGGCCTTATCTTCATTGAAATCTATTCAAGGATCTCAACTTTAGTAGACCCTGCCATTGAAGGCAATTAGCAACCAGTGCTTCATTTCAAAAGAGAAATCAACCTCCACAATAAGTATCCATCAAGAAAACGTATGAAAGAAAGCAAGACTAAAAGAGATATTCTAAAAGAATTGTAACTCAAGGAGCGACGAAGGTTAATTCTTGCAAAAGATCTAATAAGGCATTTGAAGAGATGACCTGGGAGTTCTATACTGACGGGTTTGTTGAAACCCTCAAAATTAATCACTAGCTTCTAGTGATTACAAATTTAATTTGCAACGATAGTGGACCAGGTTGAATCCCAAGGGAACAAAAGTGTAGTTTCTAAATTTTGAAACAATTGAAAATAAAATATAAACTGGGGAGGATTGGAATAAAGTACAACTAATTAAATTCTATCAAATAACTAAAACAAATAACCAAACAGGAAATAGAGAAAAATACCAAGTTTGCTGAACTTCCGATCCAAGGCTTGATCGCATTCAATTGCATCACCGATCATAGATCACAAATAATTATCTTTGAAATTCAAATATTTAACTCAAAACTTATTAGATAGCCGTAATAAATTTTTTGTTTCAAAATAATTGACCGACCTTAGCACCTAAATCAAAACTTATCATTAATTGATTGGGCACGATAGCTGCCCATATCAACTTAATGATAGTATTAAGATCTATGAAAATAGTTAAATCAAGATTAAAGAATTAAGATAGTTGCAGTAAATTAATCTTATCCCATTGATTCCCCTAGGCTAAGCATGTATATTTCAAATCATAAACACAATTAACCTAATTGCTACTTATGTCACTCATTCATGACAATTATGGATCACTAAACTCATAGATAGCAATAGAATAAAAGATAAAGAATTAATTTGTCAGATTAACTAATATCAATTATTCATAGGAATTATATCAAGAATCAACAAGTACTTGAATTAAAAGAAAGAAATATAAATTAAGAACAAAACCTCATAGTGATGGCAATTGAAATCAATATAACCCTTTAATTAGAATAATAGTATTTAGCCAATCATAGTGGCACACATGACTCCTTGAATTTTTTCTAAGAAATTGCTATTCTTTAGTGAAAGAAGAGAACATGTGATACAGAGGATAGAGGTGCTGGCTTAGTTATGGATTTAGCACTTATAGGTTTCTTCTTTATAATGTAAGATAACTCCTAAAATATAGGAATGATAACAATTCTAAAAGAGTTACTAAAACCAAATTCTATTTTAAAAGGTAACAAGAATAGGAAAATATTTTTAACTAAAATAAAAGACTTGTTTCCTAAAAACTTGCTGCAATATTCTACTTTCTTCTTGCAATTAATTGCCTATAAATTCCTCTGCTTGATGAAAATTTCACCTAGCCCATTAGTTTACTAGGTGCCAACATCTAACAAATTGAAGTCTTCTGGTCACACTTCTTCACAAAATTATGCTTTTAAGTCCCTTTTTCTTCAAACTCTACTTTCAACATCTAAAACACAAAACATAACCAAATCAATTAATTTCATCCTAGAATCAACCAAGTATTGGGAAAATATTAACAAGAAATACATACAAATTTAGTTCTATCAAATTCCCGCACCTCAAGCATGTACTAGATCAATATATCTATATCTTCCTTACATTCCTCCCTCTTTCTACTCATCCACGAATAACTCAAAGTTATTACACATAAAAATCCAAGTTGGAATAGCAATCCATGAGAACAAGCATTCATAGCATGATTTTTTCTAAACAAAACATATGCATCCTATCAATTCATCAAAATCAAATGCAACAAATTTAATACCCTCTCAAGTAATGGTCGTGACTCGATCACTCAAAGTGTTTAGGATCTTATTAAGCACCTGAAACAATCATAGCATGTCATTACTTCATGTACTCTGTCCATACATCACATCTCCATCATTAATTAAACATGAATCCACATACAAAATCAAAGGGTTTTACAAGGGTTGTAATGGGGCTTAGGTAAGGTGGGCAAAAATAGAAATGGAAATTTAAGTTACACGAACTGGGCAAGATATGTGTGAACTACCTTGAATTCCACTTCACTGAATGCTACAAGTATACCAGACCCTGTGCCATAGTCCAAGAAAAATTCCCCTCCTTTTATGACACTATGCAGGAGTAATAGACACAACTTAGTTGTAGGATGCTCCCCAGTTCCAAATGCCAATCCAGGGTTAAGAATTATGTTAGTCGCTTGATTATCCTACAATTTAAGCATACAAATTCATGGTTAGTTTGTCCACAAGTGTTTTTTCATGTATGTTCACCTTTGCATTCAAGCACAGGGCCGGAAGAAAACACAACTTGGATTCACAGTTCAAAAAGTAATTCAGGTTCTCAGACTTGATAGCATAAAAATCATTGCTTGAATCCTCATACAGAAAAAAGAAAAATTAAATCAAAATGAACAAAAAGTATAAGTAACACAGAATCAAGGGGCTTGTGGTTGGAATTGAAATGTGATGTAAATACTCAGAAGGCTCAAGAAATGAAAATGCTACTTTCTGAAAGACACAATGTCGAGGGAACCTTAAAAGAAAAAGCAGATATAATCATACTGGAGGCTTTTCCATTCGGGTACAATCCAAATTCCATCTGCAACTTCTATAGGATGAAAAGATTCTGAAACAAAGATGATTACCGTAATTTTTTATTAATACGGATAGAAGTCAAGCCAAAACCCAGGTGGAACAAACTGGCGTAGATCAGCAAATAAAATGAACAATCTATATTTTAAGTAGAAGGTCAATGATTTGAACAAGATAAGTAGAATCGACATGTTGTAATTCTTGGAAAAATTAGCAATCCTGGATGCAACTGCGATATGATGTCACGGTCCTTAAGTAGAACAAGTAAGCATTTACCTGATTTTCTTTTATCCAATCAGTATGGTCGTGCATCACGACATCATAACTAGGTATCTCTCTCAAGCCTATAGAGTCGATGGCAAGTGATATGCTCTCCTTTACATCCTGACATACAGAAAAAATGGAACTGATGCAAATCTGCAGAATTTTAAAGAAGATATCTGTGAGCTAACAGCAGCATATACTTCACAGGTTAAACCAGAGAAAGTGCAAAAATGATGACTGCTAGATTATAATGCATTTAGAGATCACGTTCTCCTGAAACTCATTCAGTGCGTGACTAAACATCTCGACATAATGAACCTTTCAAAGAAGATGATTAAGATAAACTATCTATCTCTATTTAGTCAGTCATCTCCAGGAGCTCAGAGACAAGCCACACAGTAACTGGCCTCTAGTTTATACATCTCTTCTTCCTATACACACAACCTAATGGAAAAATATAGTACAAACATATAAAGCAAATGTATAAAAGTGAAGAATCGGGCTTTCCACCTCATCTTCAACCTCACTGCTGTCATGCTTATCAATGCTGGTTGAACTAGCTCCAAAGCACAATAGAGCCTCCGAAAGCATATCCTGCCCAAAGCAATAAGATCCATATGTTGTCAACAAGGTCAAAACCTATCCAAAATACTCAACTAGCAAATACAAGATCCTATCTTTTCATCATTCTGCCGCGTTGAAGCTTGCTCTGAATACCTATCAGTAAACTAAGGCAGGACTATACTATCAAAATTCCAATTTTGTCATCAGAAACAAATAATCGAATCCTGTTAAAGGTTTAACTGTAATACGAAATTAATTGTACATATCAAGTTTAGACGGGCTTTAATCATTTCAACACAAATAAATAGCAGATATAAAACTTTATTAGCCAGGAAAAAGAAGGAAAAAATTTCTTCTTTGCCACAAAGCATCCCCACAACACACTCGCAAAGACATTAAGCAAATGGAGGAGTGAGCTTACAGCAACATGCTTTGGGCAGCGAATTTGCACGGAAAGGTAAGGAGAAGTATATGAATCACTAGCGAGTGTCTCCAAAGTAGATGAAGAGGATGGTGATGTTGAAAAAGTTGCAGTCTTTGAAGTCTGGCCAAAAAGTTGCCGCCTTTCTGAGAGAAGCAACGAAAAGCATGTTGGTCCAGTGAGGCGGAAGATTCGGCGGCCGGCAAAAATGGTGGTGGCAGGTATGGTGGTGCAAAGAAGATGCTTGAAGAAATGACTGCGCAGAGCATTGATAGCAAACGACATTTGTGTTCAACGGTTGTGATTTAGGCGCCAATTTCTGTTGAAGAAAGGAAAAAGAGGAAGCAAATTTCCTCTTTCTCTAGGTGAATTTATTTATTTATTTGAGGGTATTTTCATAGTTAAAATTTATTTCACAAAAAAAAAATACAAATCCCATAATATTATTGAATTGTTTCAGAATATAAAAAATTATTTTTAAAGCTGCAATCCTGCAAATAAAAACCGCAAAAAAAGAAAACAAATTCCTGAGAGGAAAAGAAATGGTATTCTCCTCCAACCCCTTAGCCCTGAGCGTACCCGACCAGGCTTTCGAGTCTTGGCTCCGTGACAAAGGCTACCTCGAAATCCTCGACCAGCGAACCTCCGATCTCCACCGTATTTCCACCACCACAGCCACCGCTACCGCCTCCAGCGGACAAAATATCTCTGACACCGCCACCCCTGGTCCAACCTTCATCCCGTATGGCCTCTTTATTTCCCTATTTTCGTACTTAAAAACTCTTCTTTCTCTCCTCACTCTCAACCCCTTCGCCAAGCTCACCAACGACGACTTCTCTGGCGACACCCCTTCTTGGACTAAAGCTTTTATTGGCTCCTTTAACTCCTACTCCTTTCCCACCTCACCTGCCCAGGTCCGACTCCGAACCCACGAGAATGTTAAACGATTTGCACGCAATTATGCCTCTCTCTTCATCCTCTTCTTTGCTTGCTCTCTGTAAGCTTCAATTCTCTCCAAAATTCTCTCTTGCCACCATAATCTTATGTAACATGTTATATTTGTTTATGTTTCAATTTTTAGTGGTTGGCTTCATCCTCTCTTTTTTTTTTTTTTTAATAGTTATCAGTTACATTGGCGGATAAATATTTTGTCTTTGCTGTTTTTTTGGGAGTTCAGGGAATCAATTTTAATGTTTCTACTTATGCGATCTTCTTGTTGTTGAACATCCAGTGAAGTGGACTAATGCATGGTGATTACACTGTGTTACTAATTTAGCTGAATTTATATAGGAAACAAGAAAAGAAATAGTATACTTAAGCAACTTATAATGAGTTATTAAACTTGAGCATGGAGTGATTAAGGTTGTAGCTTGTAGAATCGCGTGGTTAAGTTTGTAGAATGTGCTATGTAGATTCTTTTTAGGGTAGATGTTTGCTGTGTATATTTGATTTGGTCACCACTTAGTCTTAATATTTTTCTTTTTAAATCTTGGTATAGGTATCAAATGCCAGTTGCCCTCGTTGGACTGTTGTTGTGTTTAGCACTTTGGGATGTCTTCAAATATTGCGGTGATCATTGGAAATTAGACCAATACCCTGTGTTTAGACAGACCTTGTTTCGAATTGCACAATGTGGTAAGCTTGGCAGCAGACAAATTACATTCTTCAATTTCTTGTCTCTACATTTATTGTTTGGAACTGCAAAAATGCTTCATTGCATCAGACGGGGGAAATCTTCTTTCGGCACAGCATTAAAAGCTTTATTAGATGTTTAAATGGTTCTTTGTGAGCAGTAAGCATGAGCCATTCCTCCAGCTTGTAAGCCCAGATTCGTTATTGTGGTTTGTGAGGTTGTGGGAGCTGAAATAATTGAGGTTCGTGTGATTATTCCACTAGTTCACAGAAAGGCTTCATACCAGTTGCATTTACTACAAACCAAGAAATTCTTGAATCTAGACAAGGCTATAGTAGTTGATTTGCAAACAGTTCATTTCAGCTGCAGTGCTAAAGAGAACAGCTTGCATCAGTCTTAGACTCTTAATCAATGTATAAACAATGTGAACCTAGGGTAAATTGACATTATACTTCTGTTCTTGCTTCTACTGAAGTTTCCAATAAGTTTCAGAAAGTTTTCCCTTCCACTTCTCGATATTCCAAAGATTGTTGCGAGTCATTCTCTCTAATTTGCGTGGGGTTGTGTGTGAGAAGGCAAACTTTCAATAGTTTTTCAGTGTGGGAGGGCAAACTTTCAATAGTTTTTCACAAAATGCTCCGCTATTTGAAATTGATTCAGTTTCCTTTTCCTTATGCATGACTTCTTCTAAAATGAAGTCAAGTCCATGGTGTTTGTTGCTAAAAACTGTCGATGGTATTTGAAATTGATTCAGTTTCCGCTATTTGGTTCAAAGACTTGCTCCTGTTCGTGATCATTCACTTGAATGTGGCTTGAGTCGTCAAATGTTGCTGTACCTTTCTCATATTTCAAGACTTCATCCAATTGTATTTGACTGTACTGGCTCAATTTGATTATGCTTAGCAATTCGTTTCATGTTATTATTCACTCTGTAGTGTATGGCAGTGTTTGTGGCAGCTTCATTTTGCTATCAAATTATAAATGAACCTATTATCACTGCAGCAAGTGCAGTTATTCTGTTTTTCTCCAACGTTCAAGTGGCCCTCTTATATACTGTTGGGGTAACTTATGCAGGTAATGCAACTTACATTCAACTGCTTTTTCATTCCTCTGGGACTTTATTAAGTATTTACTTGTGATTTGATCTCCTTCCAAATACACTTGCAGTCTTGGTTTTGCATGCCTCGTTCAGGAAGCTTACCCCAACAAAACAATCTACTCAGAATGACGGCAACAGGAGGATCCGTAAAAAGTGAGGATTAAAGAAATAGCACTAATATTATCGTTTTAGTCTCGTAGATTGTTGTTTTTATGGGAAAATTAGCTGCTTTACGGTGATTGTGATTGTGCTTGTGATTGTGCTTGTGCTTGTGATTGTGCTTGTGCTTAGCACACAAAAACGTTTGGATTATGAAAGGGAAGATGTTATATGGTTACTTTGGGGTGTTAATCTTCTGTTCTGATCCCCCCTCCCCCTTTACTGACAAAATCTTGAACATGTTCTATTCCAATTATACCTGAGATGTAACTGATTATGTGATAATCATTAGCTTCTTTAAAATGATCAACTCTTAAAACTCCGTTTCATGTCCTTTTCCCATATTAAGAAGAATCTTTAATGTGGTTTCAGAATCGAATGCCGAACTTAAAATGTGTTTCTAATTTTAGCAATCCGAGTTTGAGATGAAAAGGCCTGAAATATGTATCAGTTCTCGAATGCTATTCCTCAACAGTATCTTGAAACACCATCCAAAATTTGTAGTAATATAAATAAATTTTGTAAAGAAATCTCATCATCAATACAATCAGTTGTTAGCTGTATTACAGTCATATGGACACTCTAACTTTGCACAAGGAAAAAAACAAAAGGAGAGAAGACCAAAAAGTTTCTCAAACAGATAAAAGAAAAAATGGGTTTTGGACAACATAAATAAACCTTTCTGTAAATGATGTGTCATATGTACATCGACTCAAAAATTAAGCTAATTTCCCAACCTCATCATATTTAACTATTCAAATCCCTGGAGGCATGGCCTTGCCATCTGCAATACAAAAGCAACTGATCAGCACATCTCGAACCAGATAAAGCATTGTGACTATCATGTTGAATAAGGCAATGGAAAAGTCATAGCAACATCTGCATTTTGTTTGTAAGCCTTACCATCAAGCAAAATAATTTTTATAATTTTTATACATTGCAGTTACAGAACTAAAATTTCTTTTAACTTCTTGTATGCAAGCCATTACTAAAATTGTATCATTTTTCTTACAAAATCTCAAACATTACTACCATAATTCCACCTCAGCTTAAACCATTATCTATTGACTAATTTTCTAGTAGCCATGGAAATCCAAGAACTCACTCACAGAGATCTGCCTACTAATTCAATAACTAATGATTACAAAGAGAATGTTTTCTGTACCAACCTTGAGAGCAAGAACCGTGCAAGTGAGCTCAAATTGGCATTTGAATGAATCTCTTTATTTTGATGCTTTTTCCTGTCATCAACTTCTGCCTGTGTACTCTCTGCTTCTATCTTGCCCTTGTTGAAAATGCGTGATGCAAGATCTTGCAAGTCTTTCAGTGACGGTTCTTTTGAGCTGAGGGGGGAAAAGAACTTTATTTTGAAAACCAACATGGAATGAAGACAATATTCATAAAAAGAAAAGGTCTATGTACAAACCCTGCCAGTCTCTGAAGCAACCGTGTCACAAGAAGTTCACAAGATCCAGGCTTGGCTTGCTCCATATCCGTTAAAGAATTGGTCAAAGTACGCATAACAGATCTTTCAGCATCATCAGCAACGGCCTATGCAAAATTATTAATGCATTAACTCTTGGGCCCCAAAAAGTTTCATTCTGGCTCATCAAAATTTTGTTTCTTTTTAAAACAAACATTCAGTGAAAATGCTCACCTCTCTCAATGAAGGGATCAAAAGAATTGACAAAGGGGCTGAAGAAGATGCAACAGAACTTCTTGCAGCATCTTCATCATCACTTGTTTGACGTGACCTTGGAATTTTTTGTGCATCAAAGTAATCTTCAGAATGTCTGAAGTTGATTTAAGGATAGAAAAAAGAAGACACAGAACGAATAAGGTGAGTCAAACACATTTTTTCTGCTTGGTTGTAGGCATGGAAGGGGCAAAACAAATTCAGAAGTACCTGGAGAATTCAGAACTAGACACCAATTGATCTCTTCTTTTAACTTCTTGCTCATCTTTATTGACCTTGCCCAACATGGATCTTTCTCTCATATTTCCCTTCTTTAACCCAGCTTGAATGGCAGCTTTAGCCTATATAACATAACAGATAATTAAGCTATGACATACCAATCAGGAAGATGAAATATTAGGAAGATTTTTAGCATTGAGAATAATATGAGCGTGTGAATTATATCAAGAAGAAACGTCAATGAACATATTTGGGATGGAAGGACGACAAGGACTACATAACCACTAGCAAGAACTTAATAAATGATGTACAAGAATGGATAAAATCACATCTATATGATGAAGACTTCTATAACAACCATTCATAGCATCCTTAAAGTTTTTTAAGTTTAGTTTAATGCTATCAAACCGTTTTTCAGATAACTAACCTCTGCAAGATTCATTGAACTGTCTTCAAGGGATGCACTTGAAACTCTCTCTTGGATTCCAAGTCTGGATTTCCTAGGAGAATCTGAATCATCATGCTGCCCACGATAAACCACAGTGCCACTGGTCGATGAATCCTCCAAAGAAGTAAATGTGCTGCTAGACTGACATTAATTTGAAACCTCAAGAAGCTAGTATCAAATACTGTATAAAAAGACAAGATACTTTCATAATCTCAATCAGACAGTTGATTACCAATGAATTCTGGTCACCAAATAAAGAGGACGATGAAGGTCGTCTTGGAGAGTGTACAACAACAGTTCCCAACGTATCTTCCTAAAATGGTAAGCATAAAAAATCTCATTCAAATATGAGAACAAACAAGGTTGATGTGTAGCACTGAAGTAAAAAGTTAATACTATCATTTATGTGATTTGACCAACATAAAATATTTATCAAACTCAATTTTCTTCAATTTCAAGAAAGCATAACAAAACAATGTTAACCTACACTAAAATGAAGTAAATATGGCATTTCCATATTCACCCATTACCATAATAATTATTTCAGGGAAAAGATGAGCTTGAACTTAATCCAACCAATTTCAAGTCACAAGTCTTTGATGAGTCTACTTGCAAGAAAAGCAAGCATCTAAAAAATATAATGTTAGTGAAAGTCATTTTTCTGAAGCTGGAAGCATCGTCTCCTCCAATGACTTCATTTAAGTATATGTTCTACCTCACAAGATATTTAAGATATCCAGTAACAATCAAGGACCAAGTTACTGAAACATGAATGCAAAGTACACAACTGAAAAGGCTACCACATGCAACAAGAACATGTGCACTGAAAACAGATAAGAACATGTGCACTGAAAACAGATATATATATATATAGAGAGAGAGAGAGAGAGACAGAGAGAGAGAGAGAGAGAGATAGAGAAGGGGGGGACTACATCTTGATGGTAATCTTGTTTTTCATCCTGGTAAGCATCTCTAGCATCTTTTCCAGAAGCAGAAGACCATGGGTTACCACTGTCTAGAACTTTTCTTGAGGAAGCTTGATTAAAAAGAGCCTCTGGTTTCCTATCTCTAACCTGAGGTGGTTTCACAGCACTTCGCACAGTCCCAGTTCCAGGTGTTCCACCAATACTGAAGTCCCATCCAGCATTTCTCAGAGTTTTACCCTGACTACAGGAATTTAGTTCAAGTCAGTAAATATTAATGGTATATGACGGACTTATGTGACATTACAACAACCGCAACAACAAAACCTTTATCACATTATGTGGGTTGGCTGTATAGATCATATCTCACTATCATGTTCTATTGAAACACATATTTTCACTTAAGCTTAAATAATCTGTCTTTTTTAATTTTTTCCCAAGTCTTTTTTAGGTCTTTCCCTTCCCCTTTTAATTTGAGTTGATAATTCCCTTCCACACTTTTATGTGACACCACACACACACACACACACACACATACACAGAAAGCTTAAACTTACCTAACTCGCACTGTATCTTCCGTTCCAGAATCTCTAGTAACCTTCACTGTGCCAGATGACTCCCCCAGAGGTTTTATTCCATTTCTCAGGGATTCACCATCCTCCTTTATTTGGAACTTCGGACGCTCTCTACAAGAGACAGAGAGAGAAAGCAAATGACATGCATTAGAGAGACTAACACTGCCTCAATACATACAAGACTATGTTAGTGTGCATATCCTAGACTTTTGCTTTATTCAACCTGGTCACCACCTTGCAAACTTTAAAATTGACAAGCTACTCTTCAAAGTCAGGGTTAGCAAGTGTAAACCCAAATTATAGGTTTCTATCTAGGTAAGTACAAATCGTAATTCTTCAAATGATATGTCTAGACTTTTCAACTGAAATCTGAATCACCTGTACCAGTCAAGATGTTGTGTTCACATAACATGCCAACGTCAAGAAATTTTGAAATTTTGTTTAAAAACTAAGTCAACATTCAAATTATTTTGGACATCCATGCACTAGGAACATTTCAAGTGAAGTAGAAACAGGTGCTGGTGATGATATAATACTCTCTCCCCTCAAAAGTGTCTCCTCTAGTTTGACTTAATGCTAATGTCAAGAAAGAAACAAATATAAAGAGGAAAGTCATTCCATATGCAGGCCATATATAAGTTAATCTCAATAAAAGGAGACAGCAGGGCAGCATTGGGGCAGTTACTTTCTGTTGTACACAGTTCAGCAAAAGAACCAGTATTCCAGAATTAAAACTTATCAAAGCGAGGTTGACATCATTGGGGCATAGCACAAAAAAGAAAAGAATACATTTATTTTCATAATGGACAAAGCTAAATTAATTAAGCTGGTATGCCATTACAGCATTATCACCTGATCCTCTCCAAAAGCCTTGGACTTGGCCTCCTGGCATTCCTAATAAACCGATGCTTCAAGAGTTCCTTTGCACTTGGCCTCTATAATTTATACATGAAAATATATGGTCAGCTAGAAAAAGATTCAGTAATTCCATAATGTGGAACACGAGGATTTAATTAATTACAAGATTTATGTGCTTGTGAACATGACAAGGAAACAGAAGTGAAAAGGAATTGAAGAAGCTTGAACATACTTCGGCAGGATTCTTCTTCAAGCACAATGATACAAATTCTTTCATAAGACGGGAAAAGTGCTCATCGAGCTGCATGTTGAAGAACAAACTGTCAGCCTCTAATATAAATGTTCTAAAATACAGTAATCAATATTCAACTTGCATGTTAAACAGCAAAACAATGAGCTACAAAACATTAACAATATTCACAGTGGGAATCAGAAGTGTACCTGTGGAGGATTTTCACGAGGGATAATGAAAAGAACCCTCATCGGGTGTAGATCAGCAAGTGGAGGTTCTCCTTTAGCCATCTCGATGGCAGTTATCCCCAGAGACCAAATATCTGCCTGCATCAAACAGAGACTCCCAGCCAATTACTCAAAAGCTTCAAAGTTTAAGGTCAACAATGAAAGAATTATAGAACAATAAAAGGTTGTTAAAAGAAGAAATTTTGAAACAAGAAGAGGATTCAGGAGATTGATAAAAGAAATACCTTTTCATTATATCCTTCTGAATTTTGAATAACTTCTGGCGCCATCCAAAACGGAGTTCCTACAAATGTCTGACACATTCAATTGAATTAGCACATAGATATCATAATCCTGGGGAACAATACAGAACCTTTTTAGTACCTTTCTCCTTGAAATTGTTCTTGTTAGTTGTGCAGAAACACCAAAATCTGCAACCTGAATTAAAAGCACAAACCTTTTGAGAAACAATACAGAACACCTGCTCTATCCCCCATATATATGCTGTCCTAAAAAAATATTAAAAAGAAATCCCAATGTTTGAGCTTAAAAATACTTACCTTGACATCACCATTTTCTGTCAACAAAATATTTGCAGCTGCAAAAGTACATAAAAGTGTCATTATTCTGCAGAAGAAATAAGAGACAGCAATTTGAAAAGTTATTCTTATTCTTGACGAAAAGAACAAATCTAGGTCAAGCAAATAATCACACCAACTATAGCTGACACAATGAAGAATTAGTCAGCATTCCAACTGGATTGATATTGGATTTATTGTCATTCAAACCCAGCAAAGTAAAAAAATAGAGGCAATACATCAAAATTTCCAAACATTTAGCAGCCCAAGATCTAAATTACATCCTCAACACTAACCAATTCCATTTTACCAAAAACAAATCATGCAGAGCATAAATTTGAAATTTAATTAAAATAGTCACCAAGGTGATACAAGCATGGTGAAGAAAACCTTTAATGTCTCGATGAATTTTCCCTTCATTGTGAAGGTACTCAACTGCATGGAGCAAGTCACGGAAAATGCAAGCTATGGACAACTCATCCAAAGGCTGATTCGGTTGAATCTGCAGACATAATATCAAGGAGCATAAATGTGTCATTTGATAAACACAATCACTACACTTCTTTTACCCATTTATAAAACACATGCACCATAGATAATCCTAGAATAAGAATCACAATCAATAGATAATTCACGTGAAGCCCCAAGCATTCCAATTTTATATGCTCCAGAAAAGAAGATGAATTTTGTGGTGCGAGTTGGAAATCTTAGACAGTCACTTATATTATAGATGCCATATACGCTGAGCCCATATATAATTTTTTAGAGGAATAAAATTGAGAATCTTATTTCTCCAGCTGTTTCACATGGTAGATGCAACAGAGTAAAAAAGCTGGAACCAATACAGAAGAGCACAAAAATGACTAAACTTAGTGCTCCCAGCATGGAGCATGAAAACTCCCTGATATATCAAAACAGAATTTCATCACAAAATGGAATTTACTTTTGCAATGAGAAAGTAAAAACAAGAACTGGACATTAATTGACCCACCAAATCAGCAACAGAGCCACCAGCCATGTATTCCATTATTATCCAAAGCTTAGTTTGTTGCAGATAGGATCCATAGTATTCTGTAATATATGGAGATCGACATTGTGATAAAACTGCAATTTCCTGGAAAAAGATAAAATTCAAATAAAATAACTATGCCATTATTTAGTGAAGATACAAGCCACTAGTCCACGTGAGAAAGTGGAACATACCTTTTGAATGTCCTCAATTTCATCCTCTCTGTAACATATAAATCAAAATACGCATACATAAGTTCAATAAACTCAAGTGCAAGCTGTAAATCAACAAAATGGCATACCAAACATTTGAAAATGTAGATCAGAAAATCAAATCCCCAAAGTAAGCCACTTACGATTCTTCAAGATCAATAACTTTAATGGCAACCTCCTTGTTAAGCTCCTTATCAAACCTGCATTTAAAGACAGACAAAGTATTCCTAGCTAAATTTGAGGAACATCATCAACACAAAGCTAAGATACACGTTCAAGGAAAACAGATGTATAGAACTAACAGAAAAATGATATATAACAAATTTGAATGATGAATTCCGCCCTACATTAAAATGAGAGCTCATGATAGCTCTCCTTGTAACTAAAGGGGGCATTCCACATGCTGAAACTTAATACAATCTTCTCCTATCTCAGCAAAACTTTGGCAAACAACCTGGTTTCATAGGTAGCTGCAAATTTGCCCTTTTTATGTGAAAATAGTGGCAAATGACACTTGAATTCTGTAACATAACGGCTCAAAAAGAAAACATTGCTGGTCTGGTCTAGGAGATGCATACCTAAAAATCCACTAAAAGATAAGAAATTATTCAGTTCAGGGGTTATTGTTTCAACAAGAAAAATCTAACCCATGAAGTTTTTATAGTCCTCTCAAGAACCATTTCAGGATGTTCATGACTAGAGTAAATCCCATTGGATGTTCCAGTTCAATTATACTCCAATGTAGTAGACTCCATATGCACACTCCAACTGGAGCTCATGTCATAACTCAGGTAATAAATCCCAAGTGTATAATTAACCACTTATCATCCCCCCTCACGACACACGCAACCCCCCAACCACCCCCCCCCCCCCCCTCCCAGGGAAAAAAACACAAATTTTAGCAAATGGATCTAGCAATATATCTCACAGTACCACTCCAAGAAGAACCACTTTGCACTCAAAACAAAACTGTGCAGAAATCATGACAATTCTGGTTTCCACTTTAAGCACCAGGAATGGATCCAATCGTACAATTAAGGTTTAAAAAAAAATCATGATATCCATACCAAATTTATTGGATTGCCAAAAATCCAAGCAAGGACCGAGGGAAAACAGAAAATTGTTGCTATGCTCCAAAATTATCATGCCATCCTACATGGCTACCCATAAAAGCATCATTCCCCGCCCTAGTAAGAGGTATTGCTGTACTTGTTTAAGAAAGTAAAACGACATCGGAGAAAGGAGAGAAAAGCTAATGATCTAATGAGGGGAAAACAAACAATATGAGGGACCAGTGAAATGGGCCGATAAATAGTTGAAGAGATAAACTCTTATGAGATCAGCCATCCAAGTATGGAAATGCCAATATAAGCCTTCATAAAATGACACGTCAATTGTTTGGAAACCAAATAATAAGAATGACAAATATCCTTTGACCATCATTTCCTCATGTTATAACATCAACTCCCAAAGAGCCAATGCCTATGGTTCTCACGTAAACTAGTCAGACAACCTTTAGGATCTCACTTTGTACGCAAAAGCAGGTTGCAACAATGGACCCCACAGGCTTCCATCCTTTAGATGTAGCATCCTTTTTGAATTACCAAATACCCCCAACCCTCTAGTGCAAAGTCATCAGCAATGGGCAAGCTTCTAAAACCTAAACTTCATCAAAACTACACAATAAAGCTACAGTAGAAAAATCATCATCCTTAAGTATGCATTCATTAAAGCTCATTAGGAAAGTAGCATGCCGATTGATTTTATGCCAGGTGTCTTTCAAAGTTTAACTTTGTAACCAAATAATCAAGTGCTAGCATAAAAATTGGTTTTCCTTCTAGTTTTGGCAAAAAACTGAGAACTTAAAAATCATCAATCAACAGGCTAATTTACAATTATTATAGCATACAATCCATACTTCCCACATTAGTGGTAAATTAAAAATTGCAGACAGAACGTTCACTGAATAGCAAAACATAAATCTGCAGGCACACCATAAAGGAAATCAGAAAAGCATATATTCAAAAAAAAAAGCGACTTTTAATATTGATTCTTACCCTTTATAGACATCCCCAAACGACCCCCTTCCAATGAGCTCCAAATCACTGAATCTGGAGCCAGAGGCCTCTATTAGAGCAGCAGCATCGGCCATAGACATCTTCAAATAAAGTTCTTTTTTTGCTTATAATCTTAATGCACAAACAAAATGCAGCAATCTTCTAACCATTCTACCTTCTTCAGATAACTCACACTCTTCTCATTCAACACCACATTGAAAATATCTCACGAGTTCACCAAAAGGGTTCACCTTACTTCACTCCAGCCCAAAAAGCAATCTGAAACATCACCATAAAAGAGACTAAAAAAAATCATCAAGAAAAACCCAATCACTCCAATAATTGAAGCACAAAAGTGCAATGTAGGATGTTATGGGGGACAAATATACACGGAAAAAAAAAATCGTTAGGTGAAGTGGCGATAATTAAAGTGACGTCCTAACAAAGTTAGAGTCTTCCCACATGCCCACTAATTTCAAACTATTTCAGACAATGAAAGAATAGCGGAACACGGACGACAGCAATGACTCCCTCCATTTCTATGCAAAATTAACTAAACTAAAAATCAAAACTTTCAAGGACCCAAAAAAAGAAAACCCAAAAACAAAACAAACCCAGCAAACAATTCAAGAAATCCCCAAAAGGGTCACTCAAGATTGAATATTTACAGCAGTAAATAACCAGAATTACCCAGAAAAATCTCGTCAAGAAGCAGTAGATCTCTGTTTTTTCTCCCCCTTGTGTCTCTGCACGTATATACGCGCACGAATGTGAATGTCAACACTTTCTCCCCTCTCTTTAATCGTCGCCTTCTTGGTGGGATAGTGATGATGAGAGGGGTTAGGCTCTGTAATGGGGATCGAGGAGTAACGCGATTGTTACTAATCCTTCTGCAGTTGCTCTTTTTGTTCTGTTTTCTTCTTCCGGAAAATCATGTAATTACGAGACTAGATTATTAATTAATTCCAAAACCGGACAACTGAACCGGGTTTTTCTTGCACGGTTGCGACTCTTAAGTTTTAATTATTGAAATAACTTAGGATATCTAATTAGCTTCTTAATTGCACTTTATCCTTCTCCAAATTAAGGTTCTAAAAGAAAATAATGATGATTATGATATAATAAAACTGTAATTATTATGCAGAGTGCATGAAAAAATAAATGGGATTATTTGAAATGATCCACGGGCACAAAAATTTTGAATAAGCTATAGGATTGGAAATATGGAAACAAGTGATTTTTTATTGTAAGATATGATAGATAATTTATTTTAGAATATTTTTCATGTTGAAGAAAATAGTTTTTTTGGCAATTTGTTGGTTTGATTTGCACTTTTTGTTAATTTCAAATTTATTTCAATATTTTTGGACTGAAAAAATAAACATGCATTTTTTTTAAAAGTATATTGGCAGTTAAAGTTTGCTTATGGGGAAAAGATTAGGAGAGATAATATTTATAGTAAAAGTTTTTAATAAATTATCTCATTAAGTGAAATGACGTTCATACACATGAGTAGTCAGCGCATAAAAATAATATCAAATATTTATTAATTTTAATGATAACGAAGCATTTGTTAAAGAGTGAAAAATTATTCTAATTTACAAGTATATGTGTCCATAATTATTAAATCATCTAATATTCGTGGACATGAATTCATTAAAGACCACGTGATAAAATTTATTAAATAATAATTATTTTAATTATTTAATATTAGTTAGTATTACGATCTGGTAAATTATTAAAAAAATTTATTATAAAATTTATTATTTTTTATTTAAACATTTTAACGTATTTTAGTAAAAAACAAAAAATTATATTTTTAGTTTTTAATATTTTATTTAATTATCACTTTTAATCTTTAATATTTAAATTTGACACATTTAGTCCTTAAATGATAATTTTTTTTCCAAATGTGATTTTAAACATTAAGAATTAAATGTGTCAAATTTAAATATTAAAAATTAAAAATAATATAAAACAAAATATTAAGGACTAAAAATGTAATTTTTTCCAACAAAAAGTTATTAAACAAAAAGATTGACTAGTCAAGCAAGAAATGTCCAAAAGCCTTAACTGGCGGTTTGACGTGGTCCAAAATGCTTGACTGGGCCGGCTCACGTGACATAAATCCAAAAAGAGAATAATAATGATCCATACTCCTCTACTTTTTATTCTTTCCACCTTTATAGGTTGTTAGATTACTGGTTGGGCTGGCCTTTGACAGTTTTATACATTTACGAAAGATTTAGATCGGGCCTTCTGATTTTGAATGATGGATTGGTCAGGCAGCTTGGGCCGAACTGACAATAGAGTTCGAATGTTAGATAGGGGCTGGGTACTCTTAAGTTTTTAATCTAAGAAGATGGGCCTTATAGTCCGTCTTGACGCTTGATGGACATTATGAAGTGTTAGTACCCAAAATGAACATTTGATTTTTAACATTTTTTTTTTAACAAAAACAATAGATATTCTATTACAATGGCAAAACTTGTACATAAAATAATTTTAAAAAGTTAATTACTTTTCGTGGTATTTGATTTTAACTACAAAAAAGTGCAACGACTAAAGTCAAATAAAAACATAAAAGATTGTACGAAAAATTGATGTATTCAATTAGCGTATGATAACCTTAAAATGACTAATTTGGTTAGGAATGTGATTGAAACTTAAAAGAGTCAAAACACAAATAGTTTCATTCCTTAAACATGATTATAGAAGATCAAAACATGATGGACATTATTATTATTGAGTATAATAAAAGGCTAACTCGATACACAAAAACTCCTAAACATACGGGATTTAAGGAAGAATCGGGTTATTAAGCTTAATGTAACCAAGTTTACTTTATAGTTCTAAAAGAATCCATTTTCGTGTCTCATTCATAACCTTAAATCACATGATAACAATTATTACCATTGCGACAAAGCTCCCTTTTATTAGAGTATGATACTCGTGAAAATTTTCAAAATAATGCTTTAAGGGATTGATATTGCATATATACTGCACAAAACATGAAATTGGAGTTACTCTGAAATTCAATAATTAAAAACTAGATTGTGATTTATTAGAATATGTGAAAAAAATATTCTAAAGAAAAAATAAAAAGAGTATTGGAGGAAAAAAAAACTTTTAAAATTATGTTAAGAAATTTGGGGAGGTAAATTTGAATTTTAATTCTAAAATAAAAAAAATATTTTGATGATTTATTTATTATGTAAAAAAGTTAATTTTTTACAAATAAGTATTATTTCAAATATAACAGAGTTACGGAGCTCTGTTACTAATTTAGATATGAAAGACGAAAGAAGGTTCGTAATTAGAAATCGTATTAGAGACACTATCGCTTCATCAAAACCATAAATACAAATAATACCATCGTTTACTTAAAACATGGTATCAATATTTATAATATTTATTTATTCATTGTATGTTTTAATGCGTGCACGAATAATATTACTAATTAGGATTCCAATTTTCACCGTGACATCTTTATTCGGGTGTGTGTGTGGACATATAAAGAGCATCCTAATCCTACCTCCAATTTTCTATACTTACTGTGCACTAAAGCCTATGCAACTAGCCTACTAGTACTAAAATTAGTAAAATATTGGGTGCAAAATTATAAATCTTAGAAAACTGGGATTGGCAGAGAAGCAAACCAGGGGCAGGGTTTGACCCTGTCATTGCGTACACCCAAACACTCCGGATACAATAAATTAAACGATAAAACTCCAGAGCAATCCAGTCCAGGTGCACGTATCCAAACACTAAAACATATCCCCATTGGACTAATCAGGAAACAAAAATTTTAAAAATCATACTGATGAAACGCTCGCAAATTGAGGATCAATCTTGCATAAAATTCATCAAAACAAGTTTCTCATGCTAACTTTTATAGATGCCACGATAATTTTAGTAAAAATATTATTTATTATTTTAATCTTTAAAGAATTTAATAAATTATTTTATTTTTTTATTAACGTATCACGTTAGTTAATATGATCTGTTATTAAAAATATCATTCGTCTTACATCACATGATACATTTGGCTTCGTATTAGAATCATTGTACTTAGTATATATAAAGGTGAAGAACAAAAACGTTTGCATTTCAAAATCTTGAAAACCGTTATTGAACGTACATGTTTAAAAACTTGAATTAGGCTTAAAAAACCAAAAAAAAAAAAAAAATCCCCGCTTTAATGCCCAGTAATAAGGGCGTGTTGTAAGTTTTAAGTTGTAGCATTAAAATCTTGTGGTCTAATTCTCTTACGCACTTGCTCCTAAGACATCTGTAATTTACATTTTTCACAAACTGTAAGACCGACGAATAAGAGAGACCCTTCAGAATTATGGTTCAACATTTTGTAATAGGTAAAAAAAAATATTTTAAAATAAAAGATCAATTAAAAATAGTAAAAATATTTTGAAAAATAAGTTTTAAAATTACAATTTATACACCCATACAAAGATAATCTGTTCCTATCTTCTTGCTACTGAATAAAAGTAGTTAATTAATTTATTTAAAGGTTTGTACCAAATAATAATAATACCAATAAAAGTATACCCAACAATTTATGTTGAATTCTAAACATAATTATTATAAGATTTGATCCCAAAATTTTGTGGGGGCTAAAGTAAGGTTAATGGGTTAATTATTGAGCGGGTAAAATACATGGGACCCAAATAAGATACGGTCATCGGGTCATGGGTTGTTTTCGGCCGAGCCTGAGCCGGTCAAATCGGAGGGATGTACCAAAGTTATATTGGATTGACGTACCACATTTGCCTTTCTTACACAAAATCCCTCATTTTCAGCATGCCACGTATTCACGCGCTGTGCGCGACTCATGCCCAATCGCACGGCTGAATGCGCGACGCCTCCACCGGGATTCATTTGCTCCTTCGAGCTCACGCGCGTGGGCATGGAGATGGCACACGCAGGAGGGAGGGGATACAGTGCTCCGCAATTCGTGCGCTCCTAATTTTTTTATGACGAACGATGCACCGACTCACTGTGATGTCACGTGCGCACGTGACACCTTAATCTCCTTATTATTCTCCTCTCTTTATTAATTTTAGAGAGGAAGCATAAAGTACAATTATCCTAAGCTTCGGAGCTTTTTTTACCCCAGTACAACTGGTTGTACCTTGTGGAGTTTGATTGGAGCAACCCCCCATTTCGTCATATATGGGCTAACCTCTTCAGTCAAATCAATAATCTCCAACATTTTTCATCGTATGGAACACTTTTGTAGAAAAAAGAATTCTGCATAAACAAGAAAAGAAAAAAGTAAGAAACTTTTTCTTACTCTCTCAAAAGGTGCAAACAAAACATTTAATCTTTGAAAAATAAAGTATGTCCATTTTGTGATATACTTTTATCAATGAGTGATTTAAGTTTTTTATTTCTAAACATATTTTTGCATAAATTTGTTTAATGAAATTACTTTCCTATATTAGTGTCAAAGAAAGTCAGAACAAATGTAGTGAATTTCTTAATTCTTCTTTGTTCTGCCTTAATTTTTATTTTTTTTCATTTATGGATGTATATGGAATATTTTTTTGAATATATTTCGTTTTTAGATGAAATATTTTGTACATCCACTATAATTATAAATGATTAAAAGAAATAATGAGTAAATATATGAATATTTAAAGGAGATGATCTATAATTTAAGAGTGAGTAGATGTATGAAATATCTTTTCTTATTTCTGACTTTTTGAACTCTTGGTGTAAATTTTTTGTCAAACTTGGACAAGGTCAATTTGTAGAAAGAAATTAAAGAAAATTCTCCCATCTCATTTCCATTCATTTGAGAAGATTAACTAACCATTCTTCACTTTGCATTCTTTTTGACTAACAACAATATTTCTTTCATTTCAATAGTAAAAATACACTGATTTCAAGCGATCATTCTTCCCTTTTGGAATCCCACATTCATGGTATAAGTATATAATTCAAAGAGGTTGATTTTAGTTGTTCACACTTTTCCAAGGTTTTGGAGACAGTATAGCCTTAGCTTTCAAAGCATGTCGTTGAATACACAGAAGGAGTGCCTAAATCATATATAAGTTATTCATTTTTTAATGTAAGACCGTACAATATGATTATGTTATTTCCAACAAAATTGACTATTTATTTAGTCTTTACTACTGACAACTCAAGAATAAATTACTGTTTAGAAAAATAATTCCAATCTAGCCCACAAACAGTTACAGTCCCTCCAATGACTTTTGACCACTAAAGATTCTATACCACAATCAAAGCCTTAATAACCCCACTTGGCTTCTCTGGCCATACTGAAAAAATAATACTAAAATTTTAAATAAAGTATTGATGATTATGTAAGAAAGTAGAAGAATCTCATCAATTTATAACAATCTCTTTGAAAACTTGTAAGGTTGACTCCATTGCTTGTGTAAAGGAACATATTATCATACTATTACCAACAATAATTGAGAGGGCATTGATGTGTTTAATTAAGTTGCTTGCTAGGTGTCTTCTTGCTTTGATATATAGCATATACACTTTTTGCTACTTTCTTGGTTGCTAGATGCTATCAGAATTGTGAACAAGGTCACTTTTATTGCAAAGGGCCTAGCTCCAACAGGTTGGGGCAAAAGGACCATGAAGATTAGGGGCTTGTTCTGATAGTTGAGGTCAATAATAGTATATTTAATGTTCTCTTTTATAATGTTTGATAAACAAGAATAATTATGACAATTAATATAAACCAACATATGGATAGTTTAGGTACAACTTCCGTCCCTAAAAAAAAGTTCGTACAATACTTTTAATATATTATTAAATATATAGTTTTATTTTTTAATTATAAATATATATAATTATTATTACTAAGTGTATTAAATAAATTTTATTTTGAAAATAGATTCTTTTTTTGAGACGTATGGAATATTTGCTTTCCTTTATATTCGACCCATAGCTAATCATCTAGTCATGAGGAAATTGAAAAGAAAAATCGTCATTGAGATAAAATATAAGTTCAATTGAAACTATTATTTCAAGAGAAAAAACTCCTTATCAGAATGAAAGCCATTGTGTGAGTTGTGCATAGTAGAGTGATTGCTTGTTTTTTATATATAAAAAGGCAAAATGGGCAAGTTGTAATGCTATGCAATGTTAGAATATCATGTTCAAACACTTAAAAATCTTGACACATTAGAATTGTGTCCATAAGTATGTATATTTTGATCGTAAGCTTAATTTGTTCCATATTCGTTATGCTAAGTATATGACAAGATTAAGCATGTGTCATAGAAAACTTGAGACAAACCATTAGGACTAAGAATGTTGCTTTAGTTTGATTTATAGTTATGTTTTGGGGATTAAAAAAAAATAAAAATAGAATGAGTATTTACTTATTTGCTTTGCGTTATAGCATTTTGTTATTGACATGAAATAGTAGAAACCATGACAATATTTGCAACAAGAATCAATGCCAGATTCCTAGTTATGACAAGAAATCTACAAGTTAAATTTCATTTTTTCTATCATCTCAAATTTGACGACTCACTGGATAATTCAATGCTAAGGCTTAGATTAATAATGGAAGTAAGCCATTTTGAGTAAATTTCTTCAAATTTTTCCTAAGATGTATTAGTTGAATATCAAAGTTGGGTATGAACCCATTGAAGATTGTAAAACTAATTTCTTATGGAGAGAAATAAGCAAATTGACTACTTTATTAAGAAAAGATATTTCATAGGGAACCAATGAATCAATCTTTTTTATTTATTTTTATCCTTTTTTAGTGGAAGAAAAAGGGTTTACCTTTTGCTTAGGATACAATTAATTATAGAAGTCATTGTCAAGTTGAGGTTAATGGTTTCAATAATGTTGCATGTTGGCACCTTATGAATTAGACAAACTTACCCATTTTTTTGAAAGTGGTTTTGTAAGATAGCTACTTTGAATTATTTTGTTGAGTTCATTGTTTGCATGATGAAATAAGAGATGATGAAAAGTCATTTTACTATTATCAACTTTGTTGATTTAAATAATGCATGATTGCTTGTTTGGCTCTAGCTTAAAACCATACTATTAATGTCATAATACTCCAAGTTGGGGAGTTTCCTCTACTCAACCAAGAGTAAATGAAAGCCTCTTGTTACGTGAGAAAATGAAGGAAAGTCAATATTTTCAGTGTCATTTTTTCTATTTTTTGGTTACTCAATAATTTTCATAAAAGCAAATTAAATTAATTTTTTTTATACGGTGATTGCACTCACTCATTTAATATTATAATCAAAACAACACTCATTTAATAGATACGTCGTTCATTGAAAATAGTGTTAAATTATATCGATTTAAATATAAGTAAGCCTCATCACCGTAGAAAAAAAATGTATTTTTACCTTAAAATTTGGGATAATATGCTTAAAAATTACTTGTTTTTTCCCCTCCTTTAACTAGTAAGCCACACTAAGTATTCTATATACTCCACATGAGATGAGACTTGAGAGTAATAGTATATATAACAAAAATGATCAATGAGTTTTTAGAGTGATTGAATTAACATCCATGGTAACAAAATATTAGAATATTAAAATAATTACATATTATTTAGTATAGTATTTTTTTTATCAAGTGAAGATTAAATCAATCCCTTAGAAGTTTCATTGACATTTTTTCCAACACTGCTCAATCAATATTACTCTAAAAAAAAGTCTACCATATGATAGTGAGATAGGCATAGTTTGTAAGCTACCCTCTGCTTTCTGCTGATCTCCATGGTGTGTCCATTGTTTGGAGAAGGGAAAAAATAAAAGCAGCCCCCACCAATTTTCATGGTAAAAATGCACAAACAAACAAAGCCAGCCATAAAACATCTTCTTCACATACACGGGCACACGCACGCAACAGTCACACACAGACACACACTTTCACGCCCTTCTCACTAACTTTCCCTGTCAAGTTATTCTCTTTTTGTTTCCCCCAGGTAATCGATCAGGTTTGGTAATAAACTGATAAGAGAGAAGATGGTGATAAAAAGTAAAGAAAGAGAGATAAAAAGAGGGGAGTAAAAGTCGAGAAACAAAAGAAGGGGCGCTGTGGTGTGGTGGGGGATGAAGAAAGGCTGTGTCTTTGTGGTTCATAAGCGTTGCGGAGTTGCTAAACGAGATAAAAATTGCTCATTTACACTCCATTGCTAGTTTTTGATGGTCGTAGTAGAGGAGTCAAGAAAAGGGTTTTAATTTTGTTCAACTGAAAGAGAGGAAAAAATCCCAAAAAAAAAAAAATTGTAAAAATAAAGGAAGAGAGAGGGAGACAAAGAAAGAGTGAAAGAGAGATGGTGGGCTCAGGAGCATCAGATAGGAGCAAAGAAGCAGTTGGGATGATGGCCCTTCATGAGGCCCTTAGAAGCGTCTGTCTCAACTCAGACTGGACTTACTCAGTCTTCTGGACCATTCGTCCTCGCCCGTATGCCACTTCCTTTCTTTTTTTTTTTTCTGTTTTTTTTTAATCATTTTTGTGTCAACTTTGTTACTTTGTCTTTCTTTGATTAAGCTCACTTAGCGTAATAAATCCATTTTAAGTATAATTTTGATTTTCTCGAGGGGCTTCCACTAATCCTTCATTTGGATTTTGTTTCCATTGCTTGCAGGAGAGTTAGAGGTGGCAATGGTTGCAAAGTTGGGGACGACAATGGTAGCTTGTGAGTATAAAAAAATACCATTTTTTAAGTATCTTTTGGTAAAGGATGAGTATTAGCTGCAAAGCCGAAAATCGACCATTTTTTAAGTATTTTTGGGTAGAGGATGAGTATTAGCTGCAAAGCCGGAAATCAGTGTGAATGATACTGGGAGATTTTTTTTTTTTAATTGTTTGTTTAGTAATTTATTTTTGGTACTTTTTGGTCTTTAGTACTGCTAAGCACTTTACTAATTTTTATGGGACTGGTGATTGCTTTGTTGGTTTTGTGCAGGATGTTGATGTGGGAAGATGGGTTCTGCAGAGGAAGAGTTGGGGAGTGTTTGGATGAAATTGATGGGGAGGATCCTGTCAGGAAAGCCTTCAGTAAAATGTCTATTCAGTTATATAATTATGGAGAAGGGTGGGTACTTGGTAGGTGCTTTTGTATTGGATTTTAATTTTGTCCCACTCACACAACTCACTTTCTCCAACAGCTGGATGTTTAGGGGGTCAGTCAAGAAATTTAACTGAAATAAAGCCAAAATAAAAATTTTACTGCTCTGCAAGTATGTCTATACTATGAATTCTGATTGGATGATTTGGTTGCAGGTTGATGGGGAAGGTGGCTTCCGATAAGTGTCATAAATGGGTTTTCAAAGAGCCTACCGAATGTGAACCAAATATCTCCAATTACTGGCAGAGTTCATTTGATGCTGTATGTATTGTGTATATGAATCCAAATAAAAAGACTCTACTGAGCTTCTTCTCTCTGTTAAAGTGTAATATGTTGAATCATGTTGCAAATTAAGGAGACCTTTTATGTCTGTTTTTCATGGTAGAATGGAAAAGTGACTTTGTTTGTAGTCCAATAATTAATGTTTCTCTACTACAACTCTGAAAACCATTATCTTAGTTGATGAACCTGAGTGCTTTGGTTTTATTAATTGCAGCTTCCGCCTGAGTGGACTGATCAGTTTGAGTCAGGTATTCAGGTGAGAATCGAAACTTTGGCAGACTTAATACTTGTTCTGCAATTTTGTTTTAGTAAAATAAATGTGTTTGTGCGCGTGGCAAATCTCTTTCTTGTATGCTTTCATATATTATTTCGCTCAATCATTTTGTGAATTGTCTTTACCAGACTATTGCTGTGATTCAAGCTGGCCATGGCCTTTTGCAACTTGGTTCATGCAAGATTGTGAGTTTCATTCACTGATTCTCTGGCCCGTTGATTGAATTTGATTATTTAGAGTAATTAGCTAAGCAAGCAAAATATAACTAGAGCTGAATTTGTTGCCTACTTCTCAGATACCTGAGGACCTCCACTTTGTGCTAAGAATGAGACACACATTTGAATCTTTAGGCTACCAATCTGGTTTTTACCTATCTCAGCTATTCTCTTCAACGAGGAATGCTTCGTCTCCATCAGGAGGCCCTTTGAAGCAACCTGGCATTCCAATTCGTCCTCCTCCTCCTCTATTCAATTGGGGTCCGAGGCCAATGCCTCCAGCGAATGCAGTCCTTGCATCCCCCAGCTTTCAGAACTCAGCTAGGCTTGGAATTCCACAGTCCAAAGATGAAACTCATATGTTCCTTCTTCCTCATTCATCTGAAGCTAGAATGGAGGACATGATGGGAGATCATGAAAATGATATCAAGTGGCCTAATGGGTTGACCTTCTTCAATGCTCTGACTGGAAGGAGCGATGATACTAAGCTTTTGTTCAATACAGATGGCTTAGGTAGCAAGCCAGACCAAAATCATCACTCACTTATTCTTGAAGGGAAGAATGCAAATCCAAATTCTGATGCTTCAAGTTTGCATAACAATGGTGGTGCAAATCCTAACGACTTCTTAACCTTGGATAGCCATCAAGATAGCCTTCGGAAAATGGAGAATAAGTTCAAGAGGAGCTTTACACTGCCTGCAAGAATGACTTCATCATCGTCGTCTACCTCACTTGATCACCATCAACATAATCCTGGAGAATACAGGAATGAAGCGGGGATGTACTCTGATGTTATGGAAACTTTCTTGGAATAATTTTGCAAGGGTTGTACTTGTACCGGGGGATTGAGGGTGCATAGAGTTGTATTTAGGAAGCCCTTGAACTCTGCTTTTTTCTTAGAATTCCGTGTTTGTTTTAGACTTATAGTAGTGTTCTTTCATCTAATGGTCATTCTTCCGGGTTTGTTTAGACTTTCAATTTCATTTTAGTGAAATATTTAACTCGGAATTACCTTGAGGATCTGCCAAAATGTAGCCGATAAACCATGCCCCATGATCAAATGGAACTACTTTGTGTTTCTTGTGATCAGAAAAAATGCCTACAAGCCAAAAGCGTCAGACTAATCAAGACCAAGAAATTGCTTGATGATTGGAGTGTCATCTATAACTGCATTTCCCAAATCCCACCCAAGAATCACCCTTATCAGGCCATGCCAACAATTTTACAGTTCCTTACCCACTATGTGCGTTTCCTAGAATTGGGGTGAGGGGCCTAACCTGAGCACAAGACCTTTCTCAACCTAAGGTCCTAGGATAAGGCATCCCGAATCATTCTTCTTTTAGGGTGGGGGAGCAGGACAAAATACCTACCTCTACTACTAGAAGACGAGTATGGTCGTTTACAGGCTCGAGTAAACAGACAAAAAAGCCGTCCATCTTATCTTGGTGTTTCAGCATTCTTGGATTTAAACCATTCCTGATAAGAGTTGTAAAAATTGGGCAAGTGCCGCCTATGCTTGTCTTTCTGAATTGTCACAATATCCCACTTTGATGTGACAAAGGCACCTTCCTTATATTTTGGTAAATACTACTATCCAGATGTGAAACAACAAACTCAGTTTAACACATCGAGATTGTTGGCTTTATGCTTGTTTAAGTTCATTGTCGTTTCTGGGATATCCACAAATGATGAAGACAATTTGGGGTGTCAACAAAAGAAGTGCAATTGGATGTAAGTATGCTATTCAGTGAGTATGTAGACGCAAGCAATGAGACAATTGTTTGTCCAACTATTTCGTGCAAATCAAGGGATGCATAACCTGCACAATGCATTGATATTGTGTCCCTGAAATGTATGTACGCTCTGAATTAGTAGTACAAGATATTGTGATGTACTGATCCACAATATTTGGTCTGAGGAAACTTCATTCAAGTTTGGGAAAGTGTGAATCAATAGAACCTACTTTTGAGATTACTGTAAGACATAAGTTCGGTCGTTAGTTCTTCAAACCTCAGTCCCTTGAATCATAATGAAGGATGCATCAAAGTCTCAATCCACTATGAATAACAGGGCAATTACAAGCCAATCCACAACAACTTCGTATGTTTTTACAAAATGAGATATTCTTTCGTGGGAGAAATTTCAACTCTAAGATCACTAATTTCCAGACACAGATGCCAAAGTCATACACAAATCGTTATTGATGTCCAACAACAATGAACCTGAGGGAAAAAAAAATTGACCGTTCAAAGTTTCACAATGATCTCTTATTTTTTGTCTAAACGTTTTCTTGAAGACGGCTTTATGGCATGACATTCTTTGCATGCGGACACAAATGCTCTAACAATTTTGATGCCAAACCATGCCCTTGCCTTTTTCCATTCTTTGGTTTGCTGCTTCGACTTCATCTCTTGTGCTCTTGCAGAACTTCGATGAGGCTTTCTCCCACGTGATGAAACCTGATGTTTCAAAGCCGGTGCTGGTGCAATGAATTGCCACCTTTGAGAAGATCCATAATTTGGAGTCAAAACAAGCTTATTTCTTGCTTGGTAGCAGTCTTTTCCAACAGCTGTTTTGTTGATAACCTTGGCCTTATCATGATGATTCAATATTTTTCTCTCGGATGAAATGGATGCAGTCCCGCTTGTGCTGGTTCTTGCACTGTTGCAACTACTGCTTCTGCTACTGTTAGTGCTGTTACTGCGAGATGAAATGAGTGAATCCTTGCTGCAAACACTGCTGGTTCTGCTGGTTGATCTTGAGAAACTGTTAGTGTTATAATTTGTCGGTTGGCATGGGAAATAATGAGGCAAAAGTTTACCATTCACGAATAAATGATCTGCAGGGGAATTTGGTGAACCAGGTGTGACACAACCAAATTCAAAGTCATGATCTTGAATTGGGATGATTGGAAAGGAGAATTTGTCACCAGAACTGCCCTTTCTCCCGTAATTTTCCATGGTGGAATTGATCACTTCAAGTAGGATGTAAATTGTATAGCACTAGACAGTGATTTATACAGAAGTAAAGCTAAGGTGACATGAATAAGGCAAGAGAGTTGGCTTTTCGTCCAAAAGTGGATTATGTAACATGAAATGGACCCCTTGTTGGGGCATCTTGATTAGACTTGGTGGTCTGTGTCATGTATACCAAAACCTGCCAACTTAGACCTTACCTAAACTATACGATTTGGAATGATATTAGGAGCGTGGGGGAGCAATATCCAATTCCCAAAAAGAATGTGATTTGAACCAGTCCTAAAGAATGAAGTGTGATTCTCCAGCTAACATTTGAACCATTAATTAACCTGGATTTGATGTTGCCCTCATGATTAAACAATTCACTATGCGCCTAACAGACATAAGAAACCATCAAAATCTATGTTTTATGTTGTGCTAACTTTCTTTACGTGAGTACAAATTATCACAATAAAAATATGATAAACATGTAGTATGGATACATTGGATAGGTTCCTTTCCCACTAAAA
Organism: Gynochthodes officinalis; assembly: GCA_020080225.1. Lineage (NCBI taxonomy): Eukaryota > Viridiplantae > Streptophyta > Magnoliopsida > Gentianales > Rubiaceae > Gynochthodes > Gynochthodes officinalis. The sequence goes on along the minus strand of CM034623.1, from coordinate 3,215,995 downwards.
CAAGAAAGGGCCATGCATTTCTAGAATTGATGACAATGTCAATCCTCAATGAAAATTTCACTATAAATGCCATATAGATAAGACATTGTAGCATAGAATCCATCTTCTTGCCCAGTGTGCCATAGGATAATATCAGAGCAAGAAATAACATTCACTGTCCCTTCTCATGCTTTATTTATATCTACTGAGTTGATTCCAACAGAGTTTTTGTCCATTTGCTTTTGTCACTTTAGACCTTAAGGACACAACTTCCAACTTATGCTTTGATTAAAAAAAAAAAAAAGGCAAAAGAGAGGGATGAGATCATTAGAATATATGCAGGAAGAAAAGGAGTAAGGTGGTCATTGGTCAAGAGATTCAAGTGATGGCATATTGGGTTGTCTGGGCTATCCCAAGAAGTTGCAATGATGGGTTCAACATTGCTTTCTTTTCTTTGTGTGGAAAGCAAAGGCAGAGAATTAGGACCCCTTTTCAGTTTTCAGATAGAATCATGGAAAACAATACACAGATTTGCTGTTTTCCAATTTAATTTTGTACCAAAACTTCTTTCTTAAATCCCAAACATGGGGACTGTCCAGGTTTTGGGATAAGTCATGTCTCCCAATGGGGTTTTTGGGGCAGCATCATTGGGCCCATTGGTCACTATGTTCCTGCCCCAAGGGACCACTGGCGTGTGCTAAGGAATTCGTTTGTTAATTTGGCACTGTTGGGCCTAAAAGTTTGAGGCTACTTTTATGCCCATTTAAGCAATTCTTTCGGCTGAGTTACTCATTAAGACTCCACCACCACTAGTCCGATCCAATCAACCCACCAACTATTATATTTATTTGTTTAGTTTTAGAAGGCACCGTTCAAAACAGGAAGGTTCGTCTTGCAAATGGGCCGAAACCAATCATTTACGATGAAATATTTTATATATTTACTACATCATGTAATATATCATAATATAAATAATTAAGGAGATAATTTATATTTTTTTCCTTTTTAAAAAATTCATTTTTAGTATAAATTTTTTATATTACTCTTACTCATAATCATAATCTATCATTCAAATTAAAAAATAATAAAAATATAAATTTAATTATACATTAAGTTATATTTTATAATTTAAAGAATTATATCAAATCAAAACTTAACTCTTTTTAGAGGACAATTATCTATAGTTCTTATTTTGTCTTCTTATTTTAAATTTTTTTATATGAATATACTCTTTTCATCTAAAAAAAAGAAAAATTGTTTTCAAAATTCTTATTTATCCCAAAAAAGATTTAAGCTTAAACTAATTTTTATATTATTCTTATTAATAACAATTTATACAAAGCATCTTTAGAAAATAAAAATTAAAAAAATATTTATTTAACGATATATCAAAAGTATTATATATTTATAATTAAAAAATATATTTTACTCATAATAAACTTTTTTTAGATGAAAAAAAGTAATTTCTTTAATCATAAATACAATACATTTAATATATTATTAAATACATTATTTATATTTTTGTCATTACTTCTTAATTATACATCATATATAATTTCATTTAAGATTGGATTTTTTTCCAAAAACATTAGTCATTTCATTGCTATAAACAAATATCTATACATATGTTAGCTAAGATAGGTTAAATGATCTTCTTAGTCTAATACAATAGTTACGGAGAAAAATGTGATAACATTGTAAAACTAACATCTTACTTTATTGCTATTTTAACTTGTTTATGACAAGCTATATTGATATCTTTCCGTATAAAGAAAAAACCTAATGTTTGTAAAAAGATTGCACAAAGTAATAAAGAAATTTTAGGGTCTGTTTAGACAAGGCATTTTTATTTGCAAATGGAAAAATTTGTAGTGGAATGTGTGAAAATTTTGGTGGGTATTTTTTGATAAAAAAAGTTTTTTGGAGGAAAAAATAAGAGGAAATTTTTTTTAAAATTATATAAGAGAAATTTAAGTAGGAAAAATTGAATTCTAAATTTTGAAATAAAAATATGTTTAAATAATTTATTTTTATTTAAGAGTTTTTTTATTTAAAAATAAAAATAATTTGTCCAAACCACGAAATTGGTGGAGAGAATAGTAAATCATTGAAAAGAGAAAGGCAAAAGTGAAAAAAGGACAAGGAAATGATGGCGCGAACACGTCATCTTGGACAATCAACGAAATCATCAGGCAAAGTCGTGTCAACTCCGTATCGCTTTCCCTTGACACCTGTTCTTTCCTGGATAATTAGCTTCCCATGCCTCTCCCTCATTCGCTGATTTCCCAGCGTTGTTTTGTTCTTGATTTGTGTTCTTCTTCCTTTGGGATCAATTTTTAAATCATTCATCGGTAATAAATTAAAATTCCCACTATGACTGGCAAAGAAATTTTGCATAAGATGAAGGTACGTACCAAACTCCTGCTGCCCTTTCTTCTTAATTGTTGAACCAACATGTTCTAAGTTTCAGCCCCAGAATGCATCCGTTTAACAATCAATGCAAAAATGTGAAGGCCCAAGTGCGAAATTTTGGATCTTGATCTGTATGATCTGAAATTTTTGACCAATGCAGTAAAATTATTGAGATTCATTTGATGGGGTGGTTAGCATAGGCATAGCTGCTGCAAGTTTATCCATTTATTATGCAGTGTTCTCTCTTCTTATTGAGGGTGTTTGGGTGGCTGGATTGGAAATTGATGCAACATCCTAATGAAAATTGATTTGGAGAAGGGTTATGGGTAGTGGGGTAAATCATAAATGAATTGTCCTAATGGCCTGAGATGCTTTAGTGAGAAAAGTTGTAGTATATGTTTAACTAAGGAATGAAAAGACGTTATTTATACAAAATATTTCAGTGTTTGCGAGTAGCATAATTCTAGACACTGTCCACAATGTAGAACCAGATAGGCAGATTTTTATTTGGATTGTGCTTTTAAAATGGTTTTTCTTTTTCCAGTGGTTAGTTGTTCTTGATGTTAAAAACTGGCGCTGCAAAATCTTATTTTTCTAACCATGCTTCTGCAGGGCCCTGCTGTATTGCTAATCGTATTAGTTAACATTTGAAAGGTCAATTTAATTGTACTAATATAATATCCACTGTATCTCAGGTTCTTTCTTTGAAAACCACATAAACAAGGCTATTAGTTTATGTAGGCTATTAGCAACTAGGTTCTGTCCACTTGTGTTTTATGTTCTTTTAGTCGCAAAGTAGGAAAACTATCCGTGCATAATCTGCAAGTACTGCAGACTCAACTAATTGATCACTATCCCAATTTCGGTTTAGTTGTAACTTCTATAAATTGTTTATAGTTATGGTTTCTATTAGTATTGCATTGATGGAAGTATTTCAACATTATGGAGCTTTCTTTATCATTTGATAAACCTAAGTCGCTGGAGTTAAACCATTTAGACATCTTTTTCCCCTCATCATGATTTAATATGGTGAAGGGTCAACATAAAGAATCTTGTGAATGCTGCAGAAATCCTCTTCCACTTTCAAGTGCTTTGATATTTAACAATATGTGAGGATAGCTAGTACCGTTTATGTTGTAATAGAACTGCCTGGAAATGAAATTATGTGTGTAGTAAATTTAAATAAATCCTCTGACCGGAAATGATTTTTTGTGTTTTTCAGGAAAAAGTAGGGCTAGGTTCAGCAGCATTTGAAACGGGAAAAGGGAAGAGTAAAATGGACAAACATATTACTCATGGCTATCACACAATTGTGGGCAAATCACATCAAGCTATGGAAGATTATGTTTATGCACAATTTAAGGAAGTTGACGACAATGAAGTTGGTTTATTTGCAATATTTGATGGACATCTTAGTCATGAAATTCCTGACTACTTGCGGTCTCATTTATTTGAAAATATTTTGAATGAGGTATAGTAGATTTCTGCTTTATATGCAAAGATTGGGATGGGCATATACGGGGAATTATTGGAGCTCGATCAAAATTCATTTTTAATTTACAGAAGAATCTATCGTTTGTCTATTTACTTGGAAAAACAGAAAGAACTTTCTTTTTATCTCTAAAATTTGCCACTTTTGAAGTATTGGTTATGATTGTAGAAAGTACCTTTGGTTTCTCTTTATTTATGCCCTTTAAGCATTATGTCTGTTAGTCAAATCTCCATGTCTTTCTTTATGTTTTCCTCTGGTTAGGAGAATAGCTGGGATAAAATTATGTACTGATCTCTTTCCATTGGTATTATTCTTGTTTGCTTTATTTCTGAATGATATTTTTCAATCCTAAGCTTGTGATTTATGCCCTTTCCTCCCGCAAATAGGTCGACTTCTGGACTGATCCCGAAAATGCTGTTCGAAGAGCATATCGCGTCACTGATGCTAAGATACTGGAGAAAGCTGTTGATTTGGGCAAAGGTGGTTCTACTGCAGTCACGGCAATATTGATCAATTGTCAAAAACTTGTTGTGGCTAATGTTGGGGACTCTCGTGCTGTCATCTGCAAGAATGGCGTAGCCAAGCAATTATCAGTTGACCATGAGCCTAGTAAAGAAAGAGAAGACATTGAGAACAGAGGTGGCTTTGTCTCAAATTTTCCAGGTATAAAATTCTGCAAGGAAAAGTTAAATAAGAATGTGATGTACAGATTTTGGAGGCTGTTCCACTTGTAGCTTGTCACACCTATTCAATGATGAAATGAGAACGTTTGACAGAGGCTACTTTGCTTTTTTTTTTTGTTTTTTTTTTAAGTATTGAAATTTGGAGCCCCAACAGCATGAGATTTCCTCATTTGGATGCTTCATCATTATTCATTAGTTCTGGTTTTGTGTAACATAGGCTGTTATGGTATTTGGATGCTTTGTTTCATCCGTTGGCTTTGGAACCTTACTCATAGTTATCACATTTGGTGATTGGTGTTTGTTTAAAAATTCAGGCTCTAGTATGCATTGAATGAAATGGAAGAGTTGCTTTGGTTGAATGGCTCTAAGAAAGACTATCCTAATCATGTCGTTTATCTTTCTACAGTGTTAATGTTATTGCATGCTTGTTTTGGATTTTGAACTTTCTGAAAGAACTTAGGCTTAGCTTACCTAGTGAATTACGAAGTCCAATTGTTGATAAGTTCTCATTATTCAGGTGATGTTGCACGAGTTGATGGACAATTAGCAGTATCAAGAGCATTTGGTGATAAGAGTTTGAAGGAACACCTCAGCTCCATACCTGATGTCACCGTAGATATCATAGATGATGATACAGAGTTTGTTATCTTGGCTAGTGATGGCATATGGAAGGTCAGCTACCCATTGAGTTTTTTAATTTGTTTACAGCTTAGGCGGCTAACTTTTTATTGAATTTTCTTGTAATTTACCCCCTGGATTATTGTCAACTGTTATGCCAAAATAAATGGATATGTTGGTATGGTTTCTTGGTGGGTTAAACGTATCATGGCGCATGCATAATAGGTATAAGCAGCCAAGTGCAGCAACTACACAATCATTTCCTTATGCACATTCCATAAAATCTTTTCAAATTATTGGATGATAAGAAACTGGAGCAAATTGTTATGTGGACTTTTGAACATCAAACTGAAGATGGTATGCACTAGCAGTGGTGCTTATGGATCATGAGTGAGTAAAAAAAAAATATACTTTTGTAGACTAATCATATTTAGGTAGTGTTTAGCGATGATCACAGAGGATCTGTCACAATTAGAACTATCTGTCATAATTGAAACTTCTGCAACTGTTAAGTATATAAGTTTTTTTTTTTTTTTCCCATTTTGTGTGAAATAATTTGCCAGAACCTGCAATTTTGATGATAGGTAATGTCAAATCAAGAGGCAGTTGACTGTGTGAAAGACAAAAAGGATGCTAGGTCTGCAGCGAGGCACCTCAATGAGGAAGCTCTTGCAAGGAAGAGCAATGATGATATCTCCTGTGTGGTCATAAAGTTCAAATGACCTCGCGGCTGTACATAATCCTAAATTCTATAGATTTCTGTAATGCAACAAAGCTTAGCTATTCGGTCATCTCTTATTTGCTAGGTTTCTAAGCCCTTGTCATCTTTGGAAAGAAAACAGTTAAGCAGCACATAATGTGGTATCTGTAAACATCAACACATCATAGTCTGATTTTTGTCGCATGTTTGATTTTGAGGTTCTGTCAATATGATGTTTTTTTTTTTGAAAGAAGTCAGCATTTCTGTAATTGCCCCTGTTGTGAAGCTTTTAATGTATGAGAGAGTTTCTGAAAGTCCACACTTCTATAAGATCAGCTATTGGCACTTTCTTTTTTTTGTTTATATTTATTATGATCATTTGTGAAGGAAGCCTTGAAGCAGTGATAAGTGGCAGTTGTCATGTGACTGTAAAAGGTCATGGGTTTGGGCTGTGAGTTGCGGAAATAGTCTTTTATAAAAATATAAAGTAAAGTTGTGTATATTAGGTTTTAATGGTCCATCTCTCTGCTAGATTTTACACATGTAGATGTTTCTATGTACCAGATTATTTTTTTATTTTTAATTTCGGCAGACTCTACGAACGCAGGAGTTTCTATGTACTTTTTTTTTTTTAATTTTAAATTCTGATCATCTACAGAACCAAAGTTTATGGTTCCTTTTTACTTTGAGGATCAGGAATAGGAATGCATTGCGAAGTTCAATTGCAAGCTTCGTAAGCCAGGAGCAAGACAGTGCTCTTTAGCCTACCAAATGGGCTATCTCTTGCTGCCTTCAGCCGCACACAAATTAGAAATCGGAACCTTTGCTGGCGAGTCTGGCTTGGACTTTCCCATACCCCGTATCAATATGATTTTTTTGGGACTCTAATAATCCCATGTTACTTGTATTTTGACCAAAGCAAATGGAAAGGAAGAACTGCCTATCACTTCAAGTTGTGCTTTTTCTTCATGAAGTTGAAACTTGGTTTGCTGGAAGCTCATTGTCTATTATAGTGTAGTGCTTTTTTCAGATTACCTAAAATCCTGCCTTTTCAACCCCGATTGAAAAATCCCTCATTACTATCACATCAACTCACGTGTGGCTTGACTTGAACTTGTGATATACCAAATTGAACGCCATAATAAACACTTGGAGATGGAACTGAAATATCAAAGCGTTATGTCTGCCTAAAGCATCATCCAAGTGAAATGGTCTTAGATTTACTGCTAGAATTAGCAGAATGGAGGCAATAGTAATGACTTGAAAGTCACTGAGAGTCCTGCAAACTAACTGGCCTAAGCAACGTCTAAGTGAGCAGTAACATGACAAAGGATGACAGAAGAGAGTAAGCAACTCCTAGGAGAGGCTCAATGGATGTGGAGGTTTTGGTGATTCTTGGGAAAGACTATCTGGCTCCTGCCTCTTTCCTCAACCTGCCTGCATTGGTCTTTCTTGGGTTCAAGTCTAGATCCTCCGTGGCCTGATCCCTCAGCGCGAGATTCCATAGAGCTCTTGCGGCGTCGGGCATTATGCCCCTCTAGACGTCTGCGACAACTTCTTTTTGTTTCATCAAACTCTGGCAGCTCATGGAACCTGGATACCCAACACAAGTAAAGTCGGTGGTTTACAAAATTTTAGATATAATAGAAGAACTAAGCTTAAAAATTGCAGTAGTCAGACTGTGTAATGAAACTAATTTGCAATAGCCAAGTTATGATAACTATGAAGAAAATGGCCGTGGATATATGGAGTTTAACAGTCTGAAGTGAACTTTTAGGAGTAACTGCAAACAGAGAGACCATTGCTTGGCACTTGATTTCTCTTTGCTTCCTTTCTTCCTAACTTTTTAATCTTCAACTCCTAAGAGACATACTCCAAAGGTTAATTCTTCTTCCCACCCAGGTATGGCAATAACGTACGTGGTGATCTGCAGAATCTGAAGAAAATGCACTTCGGTGCACCATAACGTAAGCTGTAGTGGAAAAATGTTCAGACTTGTACCTCAGATGTCATTTATGTAAAGGCCGCTCAAACTAAATATACTGGAAATAGAACCAACTAGTGCACTCAGTTACATTAAGATGAAAGTCATCTATGGCATCTTACTAGCCAGTTAGTTCAAAACAGAAGCATGGTAAGCTCAGAGTCAAACAAAATGTCAGTGGATATCCTGCAAATGTAGCAATATACTTCGTCTGTACATGCATTACAGCTAGAGCAGTCGTTATGATAACCAGAAATTCTGTTTTTGGAAGATCAACTGTGTCTTAAAATTGCTGTTGTACTAGAAAATTTGCGACTTATCGGGACTGCACAAGAAGTATAGTAATACTAATCTAGTTGTTCTAATCCACTTGATTTAAAGCCTTTGTAAGAGATTTTTCAGTTGTCATTAGTATATTCCAGGCCAGAAGAACACTTTTGGTCTAGTAACAAAGCATGTCATGCTTCCATCATCTGAATTGTTACAGATTATATACGGTATATCCCAAATACGAGTTTGTTAGAGACTCAAATCACATTCAAAACCATGACATAACCATATTTGATCACACTTGATCTTTAGGTGATAGAAATACTAAATGTGGAAATTCCCATATTATGTTTTTTATTAGAGCTTAACTGGACGCAAATTGATTAGAAATATTGAAAAGATGTGATAGAGTTTTGAATAACCTGCTGCACTGCTGACAGAACCTCTGTCTGAGTCCATCAACCATCGCAACTTGTGCTTTGGCATGATACTCGCAAACCCTGTGCCTCTTGTGGTACTTTTTGCAGTCAGCGAGATCAGCGTTGCACTTCTCCACCCTACAAATCAGAGGTGGTGCAACCCCGAAACCGCCACCGCCACCTGCAGCAGTAGTTGTTGACCTCTTACTCCCGGACCCACCGTCAAGATCCATTCTTTTTTTCTTCAGCTGAATCTCCTCAACTTCTTCTTCCTCCTCTTCTTTGATTCCTTCAACTTCCTCAGACTCCTCCTCTTCCTCAGTTTCTACTTCGTCCTCAAATTCCTCATCTTCTCCCTCCTCTTCCATGTCACTTTCTTCCTCTTTCTTGACTTTCTTGGTTTCATCAAACTTGAGACTCAAGGTTGACGATGGCCTGTGGTGGTGCATGTGAGAAGGGTTCATTTTCTCGTGGGGTTTCTTCAATGAACCGGAGGAAGAATTCAAGAAGCACAAAGATAAATATGGATTCTAAGGATCCGTGTCCAAAGAGTAATCAATGGAACTGAAGGCATGCTGAGACAAAGCTTCAAAAGTGTATGTACAATATCAGTGCTTTAAGGTTGTGAGGACCACAACAACTTCTTCCACCCTTTGTCTACTTGTTTATGTGCATGTCCTTCTGAGCTCGTCACTGTGTGGTGTGTGTGTGTGCGTGTGATTTTGGAGCAATAAAAAGGGGAGTTGGCCTAAGAAACTATAGATTCGATTTGCAATGCTTAAGGCTAAAAGTGGTTGTCTTTGTTGAACTTAAGTTGTTAGTAGTTGCAAACTATGATGTTTGGGAAGTTAATTGAGTAGGAATGCCTATTCTCGGGTTGGCTGCGTCTATACACGCTCAATGATTGGAGTACTAGGTGGAGTCCAGTGACATATGGGGACTGGGGAAGTATTATTTGGCATGATGATGGCGTCAAGATTTCCCGCCCCCCTCCCCCCAACTTCTTAAGTGTTTTATGTAAACTTTTAGCATGAAAATGTATTTCACGAATTAAATTTGCAGAGTTTTAAACTATCCCAAAATATATAATCCCTGCTTAATAATTGTTTCCAAGAAATTGGCAATAAAGTGGCCTTTGAACCAAAGCAAGTTCTAAAATGTACAAACAGTTGAACTCTTGGTTTGCATGTATTAATACATAAATCATGCAGCACATTATATAAGGGCACCAAAATCTGTATGTGGGTTCACAACAAGATGTTTAAGCCTTATATTTTAGGCCCTCAAAATCGTTTAAACTCTTCATGTAGTCATCAACTTCCCTCTTGATCTTCTTGATATTTCCTCTTTTCATCCTCAATTACTGTTACAGTGACTGTGAAGGAGGCCCCTGGTCCGGCAGAATGACGCAGTTCTTTTCAGTTTTAGCTGATCTATTACTTTATCGAGGGACTGGGGGGGCCATTTTGTCGGTGCATCATCAGGCAGTGAAGTCCATTGTGTTTTTTACTTGCAATTAACGTAAGAGAGAACAACCATCACAATCAAAAGGGGAAATGTGATGAGCAACTTTCAGAATTCAGACTTGCCCGTGTGAAATGATCTATACCTGTGTTTGAAATGGGATTTTTTCTTTGAAATATTGATTAAAAAACAGTCTATAATCATCAAACTCGAGCAACAAAAAGATTCAAAGTACTAAGGTAGCGTTTGTTTAGAGGGTTTGGGATGGGTTTAGAATGAAATGAGGGTAAAAAAGGTGTTTGGTAGAGGGAGATGGGTTTTGGGAAAGTATTGAGGGAGGGGAAAGGTTTTGAAAAAGATTCAAAATAATATCGTTTTTATACAAAGTAAAAATAAAAAATAAAAAATAAAAAATTTAAACACTAATAGGCGCGTGACGCGCCCCACAAGTCATGGGGGTTGCAAACCTCCAAAGGTTTGCAGCCCTCATTTACCTATTTTTTTTTTAAAAAATAAATTTCATTAATTTATGGAAAATATTTTTCTCTACAAATTGACATGCATTTTGACTATTTTTTAAATAAGATATAATTTGTTAAATGTCATATAATGTAAAATAATAATATTTTTATTATAATTTTAATATAAAATTTATTAATAAATTTATTAATATTAATATTAAATTTTAATTTTAATATAAAATCTATTCCATTCTATTACAAAATAATACCAAACAACATAATTACTATTATTCCATTCTATTCCAAACATTTCCTTTTATCAAATCCATTCTATTCCTAAACCCACTATTTATACCAAACGACCCTTAAGATTGTGTCTCATTTTTCTCCTTTTAACTTGTTACGTAACGAGATTGAGTTTTAAATGAAATAAAATTTGAAATATTAAGTTACAAAATCGAGTATGCTTTCTCATTTAACCTATGCTAAGTAGGGAGATTGAATCTCGTACTTGTTTAACTTGATGTTGCCATTTGAAAACCAAAAAAATTTGACAGGCCAAAAGAATGTCTTAAATTTTTCACTGCAGCTCTTCACAATCACCTTAGTTTCCTTCTGTCCCATTTATATTCATCAATTCATCAATTCATCTTTTGAGTCCAAAAATTTGTACACATTAGCATAATCAGCTAAACAATCTGTGGCCTACAACTATGAATCTGTACGAGATTCCATCGAAAAGGGATTCCACAGATGAAACTGAAAAAAGTCTCAAATCAATGGTAAGGACTAAAAATTAAAGAACCCTGTTGGTTTGACAAAAGGGAAAATGGTTGGCATCACTGTCGCATTAATAGACAACGTTGATGGCGAAAGATGAAGTATTCACTTCTGTCAACGTAATTCATGTGCTGCCAATTCAATACTGTGTACTTTGTAACTTCCCTATGTGTAGTTGATTGTTAGAGTCTCATTAATGAAAAATATTCTATATATTTACTACTTCAATGTATTATAATAGAGTAAGAAATTATTTTTTAAATAAATTACGTAATTAATTTATTACGCTAAAATAAATATAAAGCAAATAAATCAACGAATATTTGAATTTTTTTATTCAACATGAAATTTATTCACACTAATTTATTATATTTTCTACGAAAAAATATAAATTTATTAGAATCATCATTACGCATTTAGTATATAGTATTCACTACGTACACGTATGTACATACACGTTTATCCTTCGCTTCATTCTCAATTCCATCGCTGAGAGGCAAACCAAAGGCCCAGCTATTAACCCATCTTCAATTAGAGTCTTGGGTCCAGTTCAGTTTGCATGTAAAGGCCCAGTTATTAATAAAAATAAATAAATAAACTTTTGCAATAATACTTTTGATCTCTGGGAATTTTGGCTAACAAAATTATAAATGAAATTATTTTGACCCTTAAATTGTACGTATTTTGTCCCATTAAATTTACATCACTTTTGCCATAAAAATTATAGATGTTGTACAATAATAATTTTGACCCAGATGATGATCATCGTCTCTTGTTATTGAGTCTTTGATGTTGTTAGCAGTGTACTTTGCAGCGCCCCATGCAACATCCATAGTCTTCTTGGCTATTTCTCCAAATTCCAGGCCCGATTCAATGGCCTTTGATGTCCCTTCTTTTGCCAGGTCGATTATAATGTTTGCAGCTTCTCCTTTGTCTTGTCCATCCCAGCTTCTCCTCTCATGGACACGATGAATGTGAATATGATGATCAGGAGAAATTCTGCATCCTTCCAGTTATTGTGATTGCCCTCAGGACGCTGTGATAATTGGAGTCGTTCACTGTGATGAAACAATTGATTCTTAGATGCGTGCCCCGAAGTGGATTTCTTCTGATCAACAACAATGCTCTTCTGCTGCTGATCAATGTTGTAGTAACGAATCCCTCCGAGTATTCTTGGTGTAAATAATGGTAATCCCACCTAAACAAACGATTCTTTGGGGAGTTTTTTTTGGGATTCCTTACGTTTTATATTTGGACTAAAATATTCCTGTTTATTCGGGTTCCATTGATTCTTTGGAAAGCACAAAGAAGTTAATAGATGGATGGAAGTGCAGGAAGTCTTGAAAGCAGGGAGGTTTTCTCAGTGCACCCTTTTCTCGCTTCGGAAGTGACTACATCTATCTCTGTCGATCGCCTTATCCAATGAAAAGACTTGATTGCGAAGTTTAGAAATACAACGCTTTGTTGCTGCCATCCCATTCTCATCAAAGGTTGGATGGTTGTAGTTGTTCATAAATTAAGTTTATAGAAGTACAACGCTTTGCTGCTGCCATCCCATTCTCATCAAAGGTTGGATGGTTGTACTGTTCATAAATAAGCGTATGAGCATTAACAATTTTAACAAGTCATGCATGATATCTGTCAATTACAATAGCTGCAGCTTTAGGCCTCTGAGTTTTTTATGAATTGATGCAAACTGAGAAGACTCTCCATTTTGCTTAATTAAATTGATGATTCCTTCCCCTCCCCACCTCCACCTCCTCTTTTTTTCTTTTGCTTTTTTGTAGCATACTGTGTCTTCTTGAGCAAATGAATGTGGTATTAGAAAGGTGAAATTTCAAGTAAATTCAACTAGTCTTGTCCTGCTGTTTTTCATTTCTATAACTGTATTTACTCTTTCTGATTCAGTTTTATCATGAAACTTCGACTTCTAAGGCTGCTGAGGGGAGCCCTTGTGCATATCAGTTCCCTACAAATGTTGGCGGCACACCTTCAAGAAAGTTATGTTTGAGAATTTCGAAGATATTAAGATTGAGGATCGAGAGATGAAGAATTGTTTTGCTTAGAATGCAAAGGTGTTGCAGAGGATTGATGGTCGCCTTGGGTAGGCAAGCCATGTGGCTTTCTTTCCCAAACAACATAAAGACATTCCAATTCTTTTTAGTTGAGCTTTGTGTAGGAACTGTTAAGACTTTTGATTGCATTTTGCTCAATTCATTTCTAGCATCTTGTTTTTTATATAGCACATAAAAAATTATTCAGTTCAGCACTGAATTACTTATTTATGAAGAATCTTCAATTTCTCATTCAAATGTAAGGTTTGTTTAAACAAAAACCCTGAGGGAGAGGGACTCATAATTTACTGCATTATTAGTCATTAATTTATATTAGGAAAAGAAACAGAGCTCTTCAAGGCAGACAGAAAAGAGTCAAATTTATTTTCTAACTCTTCCAATCTCAATTGCATCAAGCCATGAAACAACTTGATCAATAGAAGGTCTGCATCTAGGCTCCTGGTCTATACATTTACAAGCTATACCAAGCACCTCTAAGAGCTGCTTTTCATAATCATTATCCCATATAGATGAATCAAATATCTCCTCTTCCCTCTTCTCAGATTTCATCTGAAACACCCATGACACCAAGTCTCTGCAATTCTTTCCCTTGCAAACTTCAACAGGTCTCCTTCCTGTAAGAAGCTCAAGGAGAACCACGCCAAAACTATAAACATCACCCCTGAAAGTTGCCATCAATGTTTGGCTGTATTCTGGAGGAATATATCCCAGGGTACCAACTAAATCTGTAGTGACATGGGTATCATATGGATGAAGTAACCTCGAGAGACCAAAATCAGCTAAATGAGCTTCAAATCTGTCATCCAAAAGAATGTTGCTAGTTTTAATATCCCGGTGAACTATATTTGGCTCCTTGTGCAGATAAGCTAATCCATGAGCTGCTCCTTGGGCAATCTTTAACCTTATTTCCCAACTAAGAGAGGAACTGTCGTCAATCCTTTCATGCAACCAATAATCCAAGCTTCCATTCTCCATATAGGAGTATATCAGAAGCCTATCATTTCCATGCCTACAGTACCCTTGAAGAGAAACAAGATTTTTGTGCTGAGCTCTGGAAAGTGCTTCTACTTCAGCTTGAAACTCGCGTTCCATCTGCCCACAATCACCGGAAAGTCTCTTTATTGCTGCTTTTTTGCCATTAAGTAGGTCAGCTTTGTAAACGAGACCAAACCCTCCACAGCCAACAATATTTGATTGACTGAAGTTGTTTGTCGCCTTAAGTATGTCTGCAACTGTGAGATCCTTACATTCAGAATTCTGGAAAAGCACCAACTTTGAGGGACCAAATGCATCAGACAATCTGGGTGGCCTGCTAATTTCATCCTCCAGGTCTTCGATTGAATTCCTCAAATCCCTTCTTGACATTTTTAGTAGAACAACTGCCAGGAGGATTGCAATTCCCACGCCTATACTTATCGTCACTCCAAGGATACTGCTCCGACCAAACTTCTTGTTTGAAGTGGCAGGCATGGCAGGCTGAATTCCCATGTTGTTGCCACTACAAGGAGAGATTATTTTCCCACAAAGTCCAGAATTACCCTCAAAGCTTGAGCTGGGGAAACTTAAAAACTGACCACCTGTTGGAATTCCCCCCTGCAAGTGATTATAAGCAACACTGAACTTTGACAGAAATGTGAGCTTATTAAATGATGAGGGAATTGACCCATAGAGATCATTGAATGATAAATCTAGGACCTCCAGATTTACCATCTCGGAAATGGAGGCAGCGATGGTTCCAGTGATATTATTTCTGCTCAGATCTAGAACATGGAGTTGCTTTAGTCGTCCAATCTCAGGCGATATTGTTCCATTTAATCTATTGTTGCTCAAATAAATTGCCGGGGGAAAGCTTGAAGGCTGATTGTACTGCAAACCACTAGAACTCTGATTTCTCTTAACAAAGAGCGGAAATCCAGTGATTGAGCTAAGGCCTGATGAAATGCTCTTCGCCGTAATGAGACCCTTCAGTTTTGTGATACTTTCTGGGATTTCCTCGGTCAGTGAATTATTTGAAAAATCTAAGTAGAACAAATTGTCCATCTGCCCAATCCATGGAGGAATACTTCCATTCAAATGATTCCAGGACAAGTCAAGAACTTCCAACTTGCTGCAATTCAATAACCAACTTGGGATTTGACCATTTAGGCCACAGTTCCCAAGTGCAAAAACCATCAAGTTCTCAAAACCACTTACATTTCTTGGAATTTCTTCACCATGGAAATTCTTGGTGAGAATAAGAGTGGTGAGGTTTCTGCAATTTTGCAGAACAGATAATGCACCGAATAATCCTATGTGGCTGTTGTTGGACAATGAGAGAAACACAAGGGATGTTAGATTCGCATAACTTTCAGGGACCTCACCATGTAAGCTATTCTTGGCAAGACTCAAAATTTTCAGTTCCCGGCAAGTGGACAGAGAGTCCGGTAGGTATCCATTAAAGTGATTACTAGCAAGATCAAGAGTACATAGATTTGGCAATCCCGCGAAATTAAGATCGATAAAACCAGATAACGAATTATTTCTAAGATCAAGCACTCTCAACTTCGAGCATTGTGCAAGACTAGAAGGCAATGGCCCGGAAAAGAAATTAGAATGTGCAACTAACTGCTCAAGCTTAGTTAAGTTCGCAAATGCATCAGGAAGAGAACCCGAAAACGCGTTCCCAGTCAAAACCAAACATTTGAGGTTCGAAAGCTTACTCAATTTAGTGCTAAGTTGGCCAGAGAAAAAATTCGCAGAAAGAGAGAGCTGCTCCAAAGAAGTCAGTGAATACACGGACTCTGGAAGGGGGCCTTTAAAAGAATTCTCATCAACATGTAGCTGTTGCAGAGATGTGCTGCAATTATCCAAGCCTTCAAGCTCGCCAGTGAAATTATTCATTGACAAATCAAGAACATGGATTTTGTTGGAGACACTGCAGAGTCGAGAGTCGAAACCTCCAGAAAAGGAGTTATTGCTAATGATGAATTCAACAAGATTGGGAAATTCACCAAAGTCACTGAAGTCCCCAGTAAATAAATTGCTAGAAAGATTCAGCGCTTGGATTGATGTTAATTTAGCAAGTGATCCCAACACTGGACCAGATAACATGTTATGCGAAAGATCAAGCACCAGCAACCGATCCAAGTCACCTAAAGATTCTGAAATGTTCCCCTTTAACCCTTTTCTCGAGACATTTAACTTGATCACTCTGTCTTCAAAACAGACGACCCCTTCCCAGTTGCAGCAATCAGGTTCACTAGGCCAAGCTGAGATGATGGACCCATTTGTCAAGTTTCCTGCAAATTCCTTGAGCGCTGAAAGATCATTTGGATGGCAACTTTGGCTTTGGGCCTCAAGACCCAAAAATATACAGATAAAACAAGCCAATAACACCCAGTTCACGATAGTGAAGGAAAGGAATTCCCGTACCACCATTACTGACACCAAAAGAGATTACAAATCTATAATCCAAGCTTACACAAACAAGTACTGACTTCTGGCTGCCATGACTGCCCGAGCATTTCCTTGCAGACAAACAACTGCCAAGTGCAAGGACAAGTAACAGCTAGCACCAATAAGACCAATCCAGATTGTTTAATTTAGGTGAAAATTGACAAACACAAAGAATGCGGAAACCACTCAAGGAGATTAATACACAGAAAAAAGTACTGAGCTACCCAAAGCTTCCAATTGAAGGAAGTAGCTCAAGGTTAACTCCCACAGTAAAATCTTTAGTCCGCTCGAGAAATCAATTCCTAGACAAATATGAATGGCCCCCCAATGAACTGGGCTGCCGTTGATATCCAAGTAAAGAGAAAAACAAATCCCAATCCCAGAAAGACCTCAAAAACCACGAAGAAAAAAGTTGGAAGAAACAAAAAACAACCACACCAACTTAAAGCTGAAGCAAGAGAAGTCACCAACATTAAGGAAACCACTCGGTTTCAGATCCCCAGATCAGAAATCAAGAAGCAAACTTTCAAGCCAAAGTCGTATCAATATGCTGAAATGAGGAAAGAACCTTCCTTTTTTCTCCAAAAGACTCGATTTTTCAACGCCCCATCACTTCAGAGAGAAGCAATAGTCCCACTTAACGCGTCCTGTGAACACAACCCCAACGGCAAACCAACCCTCTTTTCCTTTTTGTTGCATCAAGAAATGAAATTCTGGGTTCACTGTACAGGTAAGAAAAAGGGTAAAAGAACACGGAACCCAATCACCCCATTCATTCAGTTGAGTCTCAGTGAACTATAATTTTAAAGACATTTCAAATCAAGAAAACAGTGAGTGAAGCAGAGAGAAAAAAGAAGAAAAGGGAAAGTTCACTATTCAATAATCTAGAAGAAAAACCCAACATTAATTAAGTAGACAGACGAATTTGGTGGACTGATTTGAAATGATGACTACAAGAAGCTGACTTTCTAACTTGTGGGCTTAAGCAATATTTGTTTAGCATTTGTTCACGGTTTTCCACAGGCCACAAGGTCTGACTAAGTTGTCATTGCCCACATTTGGCTCCATCTCAATCTCTGGAATTAGAGAAATGAAAATGGCAGTGTGTGAGTGTGTGTGTGTGTGTGATTTTCCCAGAGGGAGCGGGAGGTGGATTTGACGGATGAGGGAGATTGATTATTGGTTGCGACTTGTGACATTAATTGGTGCGGTCTGACGAGGACGGGCGCTAGATTTTACCTGTGCCCACCCCCACTACGTCCCAGTGCGCGTGCAGGTAACATGCCCATACCAAATCATGTCTTTACTTTATTTTCTTTTGAAGAAAGGAATAATTTTTAATTTTATACCCTTTTCACCTTAAAAGTAGAGCCCTCTTTTGTTTAAATTTAATAATTATATTTTTTATCTTAAAAATAACATTTATTTTAATTTTAATTTTAATTTATTATTATTATTAAATATATAATTTCATTTTTATTCTTTTTTAATTATAATTATTATTAATAAAAGTATTTTAAAATTTTTTATTTTAAAAATAAACTCTAAAAAATTATAAAAAAAAATATTTTTTTAAAACGAGACAAATAATAAATAGTAAAACTACCCAACCCTTTAGTGTCGCCTGCATTTGGATAGAAAGCTGGAGAATTTTCTTACTAAATTTTGAGTGATTAACATATAATTAGCATAATAGAAATTATTAACAAAAGTTATTCTTAAATATCTATTAATTTTAGAAGTTGTACCAATTTTGTGTTATTTATTCAAAAAACTTATTGTAGACATCATTATTCAATTCATTATTTATAAGAGTTTTTCTTTTATTAATTTTATATTTAATTTAAAATCCTAGCAACTCTATTTAAAAAATGATAATGTTCAAATAACTTTTTCCTTTTTAATATAAATACACCATTTGAATCTCATTTAGATTAAATTATATTCCTAATGCACCTTAACAAGATCTCATAAACCTAAACAACATGTTAGAGTGGTGTATTAATTTGTTAGAGTGATACATTATTTTTTAAAAAAAAATTAAACCGTCATTGTATTGAACTTAATTAAGTAGTACAAATTAATTTAACTATGCAAAACAAAATCATTCAGTTTAAACAAATTATCTACTCAAACAGAATAAGATTATTTTATAAAAAAAATTTACTTCCAAATTTGAAGTATTTTACGTTTACGTAATTCACAACGTTCAAGAAACAATCAATATTTAATTTTTTTGTGATTCCAAACTAATTGAATAAATCCAAAACAAATAATCACACAATATAATTGAGGGGCTTCCCTAATAATGTCAGTTGGCTTGGATTTTTCCACATTTTGGCGAATAGACAGCAACCCCTCCTAAAAAGGATTTGATCGATTTTCTCTTTTCTAGGATTAAAAAAAAATGGTAGGGCACGCGTTGAAAGAGAGCGTGAAGGAAGTGAAATGGGGGGACAAGAAGGTCAAAGAAGTGAGATCCGATGACGGGGGAAGGAGGACAGATGACCGGACGCAGCCGGTGGAATTTAGCGGCGTGGTAGGCGGAAGTCACGGGCAATATGAGGTGATTTTTATTTGTGAACTTAAAGGGCCTAAGGCTAAGGGGGATCCATTCCCAAAAAGGTTGTCCGGTCAACTACCCGAAACCGACTTTCTTTTATAAAACGTTACATGTGTACCCACCAAATCCACAATCACACAACCAACAAATTGTGCAAAGGTCTCTTCCTCAATCCCTCATTGGACTATATTATAAGTGGCCAATATTTCGTCGCAGAGAGCTTACCTATTGTGATTTATATGTATAATTTATATTTTTTATGTGATTTATAAATTATTATATAAGGACAAGTTTATTTAATACGTACTGCGAGTTCTTTAGTCAAAAAAATAAAAATAAATAAATGACCAAATTTTATACATGATAAAAATTTCAAGTGAATTTTTAAAGTAACTAAATTGGTGTAAAAATAGTATTAAATAATTATTTAGTAATTCTTTTCTCGTAAACTTTAAGTATGAGGTGGTTAAAGTAATTATTAATGCTGCACTTTTTTTTTTCAATGACGAGAAAAGAATTATTACTGCTGCACTTTTTATTGTTACATATTTTCTATTTCACATCTAACAAATACATATTTTATATAAGAAAAATGTATTTTTTTTCATAAGAGATCAGATCAGAGTTGAGAACAGATAATCTCATGGGTCCGCTCCTATTTTCCCTCGTCATTGTTCTCATTACTTTTGACGACAAAAGGGGATCACATTTGGTGTGGAAGTTTTTTGTACGAGTAAAAATTGACAATGACCATAAGAAAAGCCTAATCCACAAGAAGGACTAGCCAATGTAGTCTTGGGTTGGTGAGGAAAGGATCAAATTCCTAGACCAGTACTCATAAGCTATTAACATTAGGAAAGTTGATTTTCAATACGCGTCAGTGCACTTAATTGGTTGAAAGTAAAGCGGACTTATTTGAAAAACAAACAATTTGACAAAGGCTTGTGAGGGCATAATTACAAAGAAGTTGAACAACAAGTGGACAAGGGTTTGACAAATTTTGGTACTATAGTTTTCCACCAAAGAGAAAAGAACAGGAAAATTGGTTGCGGCTATTTTGGAAAGAATATCCCATGTGACAATGAAGGCATTTCTCCCCTTCCCATTGATTTCTAGTGTTTGAATGCGTATGGAAATGGTTTAGGTATGATATCTTTGCATCATTAGACTTCCATGCTAAGCTTTAAAATATATAAACTAGTGAGACTTCCAAATTGTGATGATGACTCCTAGCCCATAATATATACTAATCAATGCCAAACTTTTGATGTGCTTCCTCCCTTTTGCCTTTGGGTGGAAAAATGTTGAAAGCCAACTTCCTTTTTCTTTTATTTTTTTTCCAATAAAGTAACCAAGTCCAAAGTCCACAACAAGAACATTTTTTTTTAAATAGAGAGAAAAATTAATTGCACACTGAGTATTTCATTTCTTATTAGAATTGGAACTGTTTTACTTACGGATTCCGTTTAAAAATGCATTTTGAAATGTGTTTTAAATTTTATTTGAATGGATAGCTAGAAATATGTCTTGAATTGAAATATTGTATAAATTACAAAGATAAAAAAGTGTTTTGAACTAAATATTATATGAATTGTAAAAGTTAAAACATATTCCAACTAAAATACTATAGTGGCATGTTTTCAATTAAAATGTCATCTAGGAAATATTAGAAATGTACATGTTTTAAAATTACATTTTTTGTATCAGACACGTTTTTAGAAATTACTAAACATATCACATTTTATATATTGGAAAGTGTGTGAAGAAGTAAAATGAGAATGAAAATGAAAAAGTTGTCCATACATAACAAAATTAGAGATTTTTTTATGATATTTAGTTAAATTTTATGATTTTTTTTTCTAAACTCAAACTCATTCAAAATGTCTATTTTACAATATTTTCAAATTATTAATTTTTTTTATAACATTCAAACTAAAATTTATGTGAAATATATTTCATTTTAATTAATTATAACTCTAACTAGGAATCAAACGGATCCTAAGAATAACCAGCCATTTTAGTTATTTTAAGAAGAACATTAGTTATTTTAATTGACTATTTTGCCCCTAGTTCACTATCATCTATGCGACCTTGCTTACTAAACTAGGCCCAAAACTTATGTCTATGAAGAATATCTCAAACAGCCGAATTGACCCTATAAAATTTGGATTTCGCAAATAATTTCATTACCCTCGGAGGCAAGATCACGCTCGTTCGAACTTTTGCACATGCTTCGAGCTACTCAATTCGCTGCAACACTTGTGCATTACCCCAAGGTGTCCCAAAGTTCCTTCCAGAATTGTAGTACCAAATCATCTCCAAATATCTCCGTTAGAGCAGGCATATGCCAAACTTGAATACCTCCTGAAGCTACAAGTATAACACCCGGTAAAGAGACCCAATTTTGAGTGATATAAGTATCGCGGGATTGATTTTTTCAATATAATCATTTCGCAGTAAATCAACAAAGCCCAAAATGATATTTCTTTCGCCTTCAAATTTTCCGACAACAGTATCAGTGTGAATATGATCTCTGCCAGACATACGTAATGCTTTAGCTAGTACGTGGAAGTGCATACCATGATTCTTTTGTGTATCAATAACTGCATGCATTACTAAATGAGTGTGAAGAAGTAGGCCATAATCTCAGCAATAATTAGACAAGCTGGTATTTGCAGTAAATCTCCCTGTTAAATAATTATGTATTATGGAACTCTCACTTCTCTAGCAAATATAGCTCTTTTGACCATTTCTTCGCATGTACCTGTAGTAGCATTCAAGTAATGTCCTTTGATTTCACATGTCTCAGCTTGCACTTTATAAATGGCTTTGGCACAAAATAAAAAATTATCTCTCCAAGGCATAAATAGTTGTGAGTTCACATTTTCATCATCTTTAGTAAAATCAAGTCCACCACAAAAATATTCATAAACTGCCCTACTGTAGTTTTGAGCAAATAAACCTGATGTAGGTTTAATAGTACATCCCAATGAATATAAAATTCTTCTATAAATTAGAGAGATTTCATTACCCAGCATTCCACCACTTAGTAACCCAAGATTCCAGGCTTTTATTAAATGAGAGAAAGACACCTAGGCAAAAATACTATATAAGGACAATTTAATGGGAGTGAATGCTTTCTTTTTGTCATTTTTCATTGGTGAATTGTTAGTCAACTCGTCTCATTTGTTGACTCTATTTAATTGAATATTTCTTTCATGCACGAGTTCTATACAAGATATGAAACCTATAAATTTATTTTCTTTGTTGTTATTGAATCTAGAAATAATAGAGAACCCAACAAAGAAGCCACTTTGAATGAAAAAGTACTAAATAAATATTGTTTCACGATATCTCAATTCGCAACATTGTCTTCTTTGGATGAATGATCAACCTTTAACGTTAAAATGAATATTAGTTAACTTTTGAGATGAAAGAACACCCATTCTATCAAAATATCCAATCCAACGATTATTAAACTTAACAAAAAAGATCAATTTATTTATATCGAAATGGTTTGATATAGGAATTAATAAGATTTGTTACTTATTTGAATTAAATGCATACATATAAAAACACAAAAGAGTTTCGTTTTATGGTTGTTCCGCCTCTTTGCTTTGGCTTGAATGAGCCTTTTGATGTGTGATGTGATGAAATTTCACACCTAAATTTTATTATGGTATTGAAAAAAATCTTCTTTTCTTTTTTCTCTCGGATGATTTTGATGATAAAGGCATCTCTTTTCCACACATTTCTCAAAATACTTCAAGCGGTACACACAAGAAATAGGCCAATTCGGTAGCCTTTTGTTCAATGTCTCGTGGAATCAAATTATCATTAGTAAGAGTTAAGGAATGACCCTACTGCGGATGTTCATATAAAGAAAATGACGAGCATAAACACCATTTTTAGCTTCTATTCTAATGGACTAAATATCTTTTGAAAGGAAGCGGAGGAATATGTGATGATTTTTTCCAAGAAATCCCCAACAAAAATACACACTATGCCTCTCCTCTATCGAATCGATCATAACCACCGCCTACATTCCAAAAATTATACACCACAAATAGAAGCTAACAAAGAGACTCGAGATTCCATAGAAAGACATCACGATCCCTTGCGTAAAAAAAGATACCCAACTTCTCATAAGATAACTCGAAATTCCAACCAATAGGAATTCTAGTGAACTTAAAAAGGATAAAGGACCAACAAAAATTATTTATTTTGCGAGATCCGTTATAAGTTCTATCCATATATGTTACGATCACCAACTCATACTTGATCTAATTACATTTTATTGTAATTTAGAGCATACCTCAATTAATCGACTTTACTTTTTTTGTTTTCAAAGTAACTCTCATCAACTAGCACTAGAACTTGTAAGAGTAAGCGGAGTAAGTCATCAAATTGAAATTAGTTAGAGCTAAAATCATAAGATACCCATCGTATGATATGAGTTATAGATCCGCGAGCTTTCTCTTTTAGCCATTTGGCGGCCTGGTAGATTTGAAAACCACTAGAATTCATTTACTCATATATCATGTTTATGCAGGCGTTAGAGTTCTTTCCTTTATTTTTATATGCTTATGCGGCAAAAATCACATATTATACCGAATTCAATTAAATTTAAATAAAAACCTGTGTTCTTATACAAATCATAGTTTTGAAAAAAAAAGAGGAAGAAATTAGATGCCACCGCATCTAAATAACCTTATTCTTTTGAACATGAAGAGATAAAGAAACCATTGCAATTGCTGGAAATACTAGGCTTACTAAAGGCACAAAAATAGAAGGAAAGCTAAAAGTTGTCATAAAACCTATATTATTATTTATTTATAAATAAAAGAGTAAATTACATTTACCACCCCTGAGGTTCTTGTAAATTACCAATCGAATCCCGAAATTTGGAAAAACTACCAATACCCTCCAGAACCCTGACTCCGTCATGAACAGTAAAAAAAATTAAATATTTGGACAAAAATATCCTTCATACTTCGGTTATTAATTTGTATAAAAAATATTTATAACTGACACTTACCGTAAAAATAAAAGCAAAAATTATACATATTCATTTGTAATAAAAGCAGAGTACACAAGAAGAAAATAAAAGTAGAAGGTTGATTTGTATCAAAAAAATTGAATTAATTAGAGAGTAAAAAATAAATCTATCAACGAAGAAAGAAGGTATGGTATGTATGAAAAAAAAATGTATTTTCATTTTTGTTGATTTGGTGAATTTGACTATGAAATGAATTTTATAAATTTTCATACTGTACTTTCTTTCTTCGTTGATAGATTTGCTTTTTATTCTTTAGTTAATTTAAATTTTTTGATACAAGTCAACTTGCTATTTCTATTTTCTTCTTGTATATTCTGCCTTTGATACAAATAAATATGTATAATTTTTGCTTTTATTTTTAAGGTAAGTGTTAGTTATAAGTATTTTTTTTATAATTGGAGTATGAGGGTATTTTTATCCAAATATTAATTTTTATTATTCCATTATTGTTCATAATGAGTCAAGGTTTAGGGGTATTGGTAGTTTTACCAAATCTCAAAATTTGATTGGTAATTTACATGAACCTCGAAGGTGGTAAATGTAATTTACCCTAATTAAAAAGATTTTATACTAATTATAATTATGAATTTGAATCCTTATGAATTTTTTTATTAATTCAATTTGAAATTCTTAGTATAAAGCTAACTATCTAGAACATATTGTTAAATATCGAAGTTAATATATAAAATAAATGCAGAAAATGTAGAACTAACTAAATGAACTTAGTCATATTTCAACATGAAAGATATACAAGTGAATGTCCTTTTTTCTTTTCTTTTTTTTTATCTTTTTCGTTTCTTCTAATTTAATCCTAATAAAGAAAGAATTTCTAAAACATTAGTGAAAGATTCATTAGAATCCGAACCAATTGGGATTGGTTGCTAAAACAGTATTTTCGACAAATGTAAATAGAGAATAATATATATATTTTTTGCAAAATATGAAATATCATTACTATTAGCATTACAACATAGATTTTCCTAACAAAAGATTAGAAGCTAAACAATAAGGTTGCCTAACATTTTCCTTAGGAGTTTTGACTAAAGCACATAACTCTAGTTCTTTAATCACATATCTTATGTCATTCACAATTCTCCTTATGGAAATACCTAACTCTTGTGGTAGGTTCAAAGTAGGGTTGTTCATCGATTCGGTTTCGATTTATTCGGTTCAATAATTTTTAAACACTCTACGAAAATTGCATTTAAACCGAACAAATCGAACCAGTTCCTCATTCGGTTTTGATTCGATTTGATTTGAACCAAATGAAACCAAATAAGGAATTGATTTATTCGGTTTGAATTTGGTTTAAACCAACCGAGTTCCTTATTCGGTTTTTGATTCAATTTATGCATTATTTATTTTTCTTTATTTGCAATTTGATATTTCATATTTGTTTAACTTTTAAATAAATTGACTTTTATAGTTTTGAATTATATATATAATTTATACATTAACAAATACATTATACATTGTCCAATTTGTTTAGTATATATTGTTCATTATCTATACATATTCGATAAATTCTATAATAACAATAAATTAATAATACAAAAATATATATATACATAATTTTACATATTATACATAACTACAAAGTCTACAATGGTTTTATAAACTATAAACCATAACTATAAAATAACATATATTTATATTAAATATTTTTATATTCATACATATATATTTATATTAAATATTTTTATATTCATACATATATATAATATATTTATAAATTATAAAAATTTGGTTTATTCGGTTCTCTCTCAATTCGGTTTATTCGGTTCGGTTCAATTCGGTTTGGAGAACCCCAAATCATAAATCGATCCGAAAATCACATAATTAATTTGGTTTGGTTTTTAACCGAATGAATAAACCGAAATCAATGTCGGTTTGGTTTATTCAGTTTTTCGGTTTGGTTTTTTCAGTTAAACTAAACCATGACCACTTCTAGTTCAAAGCACAGTAAAGCAATCAATGAATCGATTAATAGAATGACTCTATTCCAACAACTTTTAAGCTGCTTGATCAATGCATTTAGGATCATAAGGAGTTCCACTTGTTCTAAAGAGAGGAACAAATTTTCGTAGTTTTGAAAACTAATTCTCTTCCCTCTATATCTGAAGCAACCCATACTAGTGCAACCTCACCTTGTTTGGTTTTATAGGCTCCATCGGTACATATTTTTGTCCTATCTTGATAATTCAACTCATCCATGTTTTGCTCCCACTCCCAAATAATCTTCAAGTTGCCCGATTCCTTGTTGTTTTTCCTAATTGGCCTCATCCTATTATGGATCTCTTGGTTTACCTCCCAACTAGATTTGATATCTCTAAAATGTTTCCATGCTAACAACCAAATAATTTCTAACTTGGTCAATTTATTTTTCTATGCTACTTCTTCCCTTGTTTTTAGAGACACCAAATTATACATATAGATAATATCACATCATCGTATATCACAAGACTTCTTTGCATCCAGTTTTGAACCATTTGCTTAAACGACATAGGTATCCCAATATCAAAATTAAAACCTAATGGTGAGTATCTCCAAGTGCGTTTTGCTATTTCATAGTTTAGTGGGACATGGGAGATTGTTTCTTTTCCTTTCCGCACTCGAGTACACTTGAGGAATGAGAACCTCTCTTTTCTTCAATTAGTCCGCATTTGGACATACATTGTGGCATGCCTTCCATATAAAGAAAATGATCCTCCTTGGCAGCTCTAGATTCCAAATTTTCTTCCAAAACTCCTCTTTATTCGATTTTATCTCTTGAATGGCACATTTGGAGGTGGATGTCCTTGCTTGTATACTCACATTGCATGCCATGTGGTATCTGTTTTAAGCGTATATTGTATACTGATCCCTTCTTGTCTAATTCCCAATACAATTTATCTTCTTTATCAAATCCAAACCTTGTTACATGTACTATTAGAACTTTTGGCATACACTCCTACGAAAATAGCACCCCAATCAATGGGGTTCTCCGATTCTGTTATTATCAAGCAAGTCTGCTACCTTGAGGTTGAGACCTCCTTGTTGGAATAGCATACTTGTTGATAGGGGATTTTGTGTATTTGGGATCCAATTATCCGTAATGGATACTTTACATCCATTACTTATTCTCTATTTCGATCTTTTAATGAGTAACTCTTTATCCCATACTATGTTTCTCCATCCCCGACCAGTTTGTCCCTTTCCTAATGATAAGAAGTTTTCCCTTCTGTATTTGGCTTTGAAGAATTTAGAGAAAAATGAATCCTCCTCCGAATAGATTTTCCAAGACAATTTTGCAGCAATGCTTGGTTCATCAATTTAGTAGATCTCATTCCCAATCCACCCTTATATTTTGACATATTGATTGCCAAGATTTCCAGTGTATTCCTCTTCCTTGCACCACATTTCCAAATGAATTTTGCTAAGAATCTATCAATTGCCCTTTGGGTGAGTGTTGGAATTCTAAATGATCCAAGAATGTACATTGCTAGAGAAACCAAGGCATGCTTAGCTAAAATTATTCTTCCCATGTATGTGATATTCACATTTCCATTTGGCCACATTCCTTTTGATCTTCCTTAGTAGTTCTCCAAAAATCATGGCTCTTGGTTGAGAAAAATTTAAATTATATGGCCTAGGTATTTACCTTTATAATCCACATTGGAAGTTGAACATAATTACCATATACTTTCTCCACTCTTGGCTTGTATTTGGACTCACCACAATTGTTGACTTCTTAAAATTGATTTTTGTCCTGTTTGGGCTGCAAATTGATTTAGCAATTGTCCAATCTTGCTAATGCATGCATTGAAATTTCAAAGAAAATAAGACAATCATCTGCAAACATCAAGTGTGACACCTTAGGACATTTCTCCCCACTTGAATTCCTAGACATCTGTCTTTCTTTGCATTTGAGAGTAGTGAAGATGATGCATGTTGGCACAAAATAAATAGAAATGGCGACAAAGGAAGGAAGCCTTGTCTTAGACCATTCTTGGGTGTAAAAGATCTAGATATTCGTCAATAATCTTCACTTTAAATGAAACGACAACCACACATTGCATAATGTACGAAATCCAATAAGTGGGAATGTCAAACTTCACTAATATCTTCTCCAAGAAAAACCAGGATAGCCTATCATATGCTTTGTTCATGTCTAGCTTTAAGGCTACTAGACATTTTACACCATTCTTTTTTTTTTTCCTAATATGCTCTAAGACTTCATGTGCTATAAGCACATTTTCATTTATAGATCTACCAAGAACAAAAGCGGTTTGATTTGGGGATATTAACCCATTTATCACCCTTTTCAATCTATTAGCTAAGACTTTGCAATTACTTTGTAAATGACATTACAAAAGCTAATTGGTCTAAAATCTTGTGGTTGTGATGGGTTTGGACATTTTGGAATCAAGATAATGATTGTCTCATTCCAAGTAGGGTTCATCATCTTTGTTTTGAAAAATTCTGTATTGCTTGAATAACATTCCCTCCCACTTTGTCCCGAGAATTCATGGTAGAAACACGCTAGTAATCCATCCGAACACAGTGCTTTCCACTTTCTCATTTGAAAGACGACTTTACGGATTTCTTCAAGATGAACTCTTTGTTTAGTCATTCTTTCTAATCTGGATTTAGCACTTCTGGATGTCTTTGCATTGCATATTCTGTATTGCTCCATTACGGTTATCATCATTTGGGAAAGTGGAATCATCCACGAGTATCCCGATATATGATCTATTATCATCTCCTTTAACTCTATTTCATCATTTGTCCATTCACCATTAGACTTCCTCAATTGAGTTATAAAATTTCTTCCCTTCTTTTTGTGACCCAAGCATGGAAAAATTTAATGTTACCCTCACCATGTCTTATCTATTGAATTTTGCTTCTTTATTGCCAATAGTGCCTTTGTACCCCAGTAGGTTTTCTAGTTCTTCCATTTTCCTCTCTTCAATCCAACTTGATTCATCATCTTTTATTCTCTTCGAATATTTTTCATTCTGATGAAACTTCTTTAATACTTTCTTCTATTACCAAATTTTTCTTTGCTCCACTGTTCAAATGAATCCTGGTTTATTCAACCTTCCCTTTACCTTCCTCATTTTTATTGGAATTGGTTATTTTGCTTTGCCCATATACAAGAAATTATTTCTCTTGCTTCTTTTGTATAGCCCAATATTTTTCAAATAGTCTCTGTTGCCATGGGACTTTGTTAAATTTCATTGGCTATGTATCCAGACCATTGGGCCAAGATCGATCTATAGATGGGCAAGTTCTTGACCAAGGCTTTGGGGAAAAGTAGAATCCAATCCAAATTTGCAACCACCTATCTAGTTTCTCAAAAATCCTCTCATCCATTTTTCTCCCATTTGACCATGTAAACCAAAGGCCCAAGTTTGTCATCGCTTCAAACCCAACAAATCCATAAATCTCCTTATTTGTTTTGCATTTTTCTCGGTTATTTGCCTTCCTCCCTTATTATCTTCAATACTCGGATTTGATTGAAGTCCCTGCAATCGCCATTGGTGCTTTCATTCCCTTGAATTTCTTGAGAACCTCCTCTCACATCTTCTCCTTTTTGTCTTGTTGCGGTTCTCCATAAACCAATATTAGTATCCACTCCTCCCCTTCAAATCTAACATATTTGTGATGAAAAATTTTGGGACTCTGCTAACACTTCTACCACGATTTCTTCTATCCAAGCCACACACAGACCACCATTTGAACCCTCAGGCTACCATTGCCCATTTATGAAATCTTGAAACCGATAACCATTTCTTCATCCGCCATTCCTTAGCTTTTGTTTCCATCGGAAAAAGAATGTTTGGATTTCGAGATAGGATCAATTTATTTAGTACTTGAATTGTAAGAGGTTGACCCAAACCCTACAGTTCTAGCTCAAGAAACCTCATGTGAACTAGGTGGTTGATTTGATTCAACCACTAGAAATACCTTCTCCACTTCATTTGCTTTGCCATGATCAAGTTTAACAATTACGTAAACAAAGTCGCCATAGCCACAACCTCCATCACCACGGCTTCCTCTTTGGGACAACCTAACTCATATTTTACAATAAGTTGTTTCAATTCATTTTGGATTTCTAGGTTGTCCAATTTTCTTTTCTAAAAGCTCATCACTTGTAGATCCTGCACAAATTCCCTCTTTCTTTTGTAGATCTTGGCATTATCAAAGCTAGATTTTCTGCAAACTCCACTCCAATGCATGCCTTTGAAGCTTGAATTGAAAATCTTGTTCCATGTTCCATTTTGCGAGTTTGGTTCCTGTTTACTTGAATTTGAACTCTCTGTTGATTCCTCCTTGATTGAATTCCTTGATGATGTATGTCTGTGTTTGTCCCTAGCCGCTTGCTAGTGAAATTTGAATCTTCTTGTTGCAACCATTTTCCTATTTTTAGTGTATGCTAGATCTTCTTCCTTGTATGTTGATTCCTATGTTTGCTCATGATGGGTTGAGATTTTCTTGTTTGTAGTGTGACTTTGTTTTATTTCTTGGGCTTCTTCATCCGAATCCTTTAGGTTGATCTGACGAGTTGGGCTGATTTGACTTATAGGAATGTGAATGCTTTTCTATTGGGGCACCTCTTTGGATTTCGTATTTTTTACCACTACCTTCCCTTTTCTTCTCCTAAATTTTAAAAAAACTCTCTAATTTTTTATTTTAATTATAAAAATAAGATAAGAAAAAATTCATTTTGTTTTCCTAATTTGAAGAATTCACCCTTTTTTTTTATAAAGATTTCTTAATTAGTAATCGACAATATAGGTAAAAAAAGGAATTATCTAAACCTTTTGATACTTTTTAAGTTAGATCTTATGAAACCAACAAAAATTCCCTTCTACCTTTTGTAGTTACTTTTATTTCGAAAAACTAACTACTCATTTGCTAAAAAACAAATAACAAACAATTTAACTTAATCCGTTATTGAATTTGGATTCAAAAGAAGAAAAGCATAAAACGTAAATAACTCACTTAGAATACTTATTAAAATATTACGTGAGACAAATAGATCAAATAAATCCTTCTGAAATTGGTATTCAGCCGCTTGAAGTACTGTCTTATTCAATGTTTGTTCAATTACTCTTTTACCTGCAAATGCGATGTAGGCATTAAGTTCAGCAATAATGATATCACCTAATGATGAGATCTCGGAAGCTATTTAATCAAACACTAGTCTTACCTTGGCCTAATATACCAAAATTCGCCGTCACTCCACCAACAGTAGAAGATGTAAAGATTAATACATAAAATAACTTTTTATTTGATTGATAATCATATAAAGTAGACGAAATTTTAGCCATTTGCATCACGTTCAAACTTTCTTCTTGCATGCGTGCCTTCCGGAAGTACATATATAATAAGAAGTAAAAACTTATTAGTAGCGACCTCAATCAAACGTTGGAATTGCTCCTAGCGATTATGAGCAACAACGAACCTTGTCGAAATGTGAGCTTATTAAAGGATGAGGAATTGACCCATAGAGATCATTGAATGATAAATCTAGGACCTCCGGTTACCATATCGGAAATGGAAGGCGGCGATAGTTCGGTGATATTATTTCTTCTCGGATCTAGAATATGGAGTTGCTTTAGTCGTCCAATCTCGGCGATATTGTTCCATTTAATCTATTGTTGCTCAAATAAATTGCGGGTAAGGCGAAGGGTGAATATCTGCAAATTAGAACCACGATTTCTCTTATCACAGAGCGGAAGTCCGATGATTGAGCTAAGGCACGATGAACTGCTCTTTGCCGTAATGAGACCCTTGATTTTGTGATACTTTCGGGATTTCCCGGTCGATGAATTATTTGAAAAATCTAAGTAGAACAAATTGTCCATCTGCCCAATCCACGGAGGAATACTTCCATTCAAATGATTCCAGGACAAGTCAAGAGCTTCCAACTTGCTGCAATTCAATAACCAACTTGGGATTTGACCATTTAGGCCACAGTTCCCAAGTGCAAAAACCATCAAGTTCTCAAAACCACTTACATTTCTTGGAATTTCTTCACCATGGAAATTCATGGAGAGAATAAGAGTGGTGAGGTTCCTGCAATTTTGCAGAACAGATAATGCACGGAATAATCCTATTTGGCTGTTGTTGGACAATGAGAGAAACACAAGGGATGTTAGATTCGCATAACTTTCAGGGACCTCACCATGTAAGCTATTCTTGGCAAGACTCAAAATTTTCAGTTCCCGGCAAGTGGACAGAGAGTCCGGTAGGTATCCATTAAAGTGATTACTAGCAAGATCAAGAGTACATAGATTTGGCAATCCCGCGAAATTAAGATCGATAAAACCAGATAACGAATTATTTCTAAGATCAAGCACTCTCAACTTCGAGCATTGTGCAAGACTAGGAGGCAATGGCCCAGACAAGAAATTAGAATGTGCAACTAACTGCTCAAGCTTAGTTAAGTTCGCAAATACATCAGGAAGAGAACCAGAAAACGCGTTCCCAGTCAAAGCCAAACATTTGAGGTTCAGCTTAGTCAATTTAGTGCTAAGTTGGCCAGAGAAAAAATTCGCAGAAAGAGAGAGCTGCTCCAAAGAAGTCAGTGAATACACGGACTCTGGAAGGGGACCTTTAAAAGAATTCTCATCAACATGTAGCTGTTGCAGAGATGTGCTGCAATTATCCAAGCCTTCAAGCTCGCCAGAGAAATTATTCATTGACAAATCAAGAACATGAATTTTGTTGGAGACACGGCAGAGTCGAGAGTCGAAACCTCCAGAAAAGGAGTTATTGCTAATGATGAATTCAACAAGATTGGGAAATTCACCAAAGTCACTAAAGTCCCCAGTAAATAAATTGCTAGAAAGATTCAGCGATTGGATTGATGTTAATTTAGCAAGTGATCCCAACACTGGACCAGATAACATGTTATGGCTCAGATCAAGAGTTTCCAGCAGCTGCAAATTAGAAAGACCCAAAGGCAATCCACCTTCCAGATCATTATGCGAAAGATCAAGCATCAGCAACTGATCCAAGTCACCTAAAGATTCTGAAATGTTTCCCTTTAACCCTTTTCTCGAAACATTTAACTTGATCACTCTGTCTTCAAAACAGACGACCCCTTCCCAGTTGCAGCAATCAGGTTCACTAGACCAAGCTGAGATGATGGACCCATTTGTCAAGTTTCCTGCAAATTCCTTGAGCGCTGAAAGATCATTTGGATGGCAACTTTTGCTTTGGGCCTCAAGACCCAAAAATATACAGATAAAACAAGCCAATAACACCCAGTTCATGATAGTGAAGGAAAGGAATTCCCGGACCACCATTACTGAAACCAAAAGAGATTACGAATATATAATCCAAGCTTACACAACCAAGTACCGACTTCAGGCTGCCATGACTGCCCGAGCATTTCCTTGCAGACAAACAACTGCCAAGTGCAAGGACAAGTAACAGCTAGCACCAATAAGACCAATCCAGATTGTTTAATTTAGGAGAAAATTGACAAACACAAAGAATGCGGAAACCACTCTAGGAGATTAATACACAGGAAAAAGTGACATGTATTTTGCCTATTTTTTATGCAAAATCTGATATCCTTATCTCCCAAACTCTCTCAAAATCTCTCTTTTCTTCCTAAAAATGGATCCAATTTCATATGATTATGACTCAATCGATGCAGAAATGGACAGGTTGTTCGAAGAAACTTTCGTGCAAATCACAAAAGATAGTGTGAATGTGGAGAATACAGAACATAACACAAGGACTAGAAGAAGGCATAGACGAAATGAAGATCCCGATCGTCGTCCTGATAGGGATTAGGAAGCTGGTCATATCCGCCTTTGGAATGATTATTTTACCGAACGTCCTATCTACAATGACAGGTTGTTCAGATTTCGATTCAGAATGGATAGAAGTCTCTTCTTACGTATAGTAGAAGGGCTACAAACTTTTCATTACTTTTAACAACGTCCTAGTGCAACTGGTCAGATGGGTTTTACAGTTGTACAAAAGTGCACAGCTGCATTACGAACGTTGGCCTACGAAAATTCTGCAGATTCAATTAATGAGCACTTGCACATTGGTGCAAGTACATCCAGACAGTGCATTTTCAATTTCTATCAAGGCATTATCGATGTGTTTGGTGTTGCATACCTGAGGAGGCCAACCTCGGCAGATATGAGAAGTCTGTTGCATATTGGTGAAATCCGCGAATTCGCGGGCATGATTGGAAGCATTGAGTAGATGCATTGGGAGTGGAAAAATTATCCAGTCGCATTAAAGGGATGTATCAAGGGCATGATGGTGTAACTACATTAATACTCGAGGCTGTAGCTTCCCAAGATTTATAAATTTGGCATACATTTTCCGATACTCCAGGTTCGTGTAATGATCTGAATGTATTTTATCGTTTCCCTATGTTTGATGATGTATTACATGGTAGGACACCGACCGTTCAAGATATAGTTAATGACCATCAATATGACATGGGATACAACCTAACAAATGGTATATACCCAAAATGGGCGTCTTTCATCCAATCGATCCCAATACCACAAACAAATAAACATAGACTATTTTCCCAATGCCAAGAAGCTGCTCGAAAGGATGTTGCACAGGCGTTTGGAGTGTTGCAAGCACTTTGGCGGATAATTAAAAATCAGGCACTCACATGGGATAAGGATATATTGTATCGTATTATGAATGCATGTATTATAATGCACAACATGGTCGTCGAGGATGAATGAATTAACTATCAACATTACATTGATCCTTCAACATTCATTGCAGAGCAAATAAAAAGCAGCAACAGAACGGGAGAAGATAATAATACACTGCAATTCTCGACGGGAAGATTTATTAATATGAATAATTATTTGATTAACAGGGATCAACTTTGCAACAGAGAATTCCACAATGAGTTCAAATATGACTTGATTTAACACATATGGCAACGTTTTGGTGTAAATCACATATGATACTGGAAGCAATGTGTAGTTTATTATGTTTTAGTGTAGAATGTTTAAATTTTAAATATTTTATGTTTAATTTATCGTATTTATTTGAATGTTTCAAGTATATTATTAAATTTTAATTTTAATATAACGTAAATTTATTTTCCATTAATTATTTTAAGTATTTCATATTTAATTTAGAGTATTTATTTTTATGTTTTAAGTGTATTGTTAAGTTTTAATTTTAATGTAATGTAAATTATTTTTCATTAATTTTTTTAATTATTTAATGTATGATAATTAAAATTATAAGTTGTATTATTACTATATATAAAATTTAATAATGGTTGTGTGAATAGTGAAAGCCAAGTCAATTAGCGTGGATAATTTTTTTATAATGATTGTATGAATAATGAAGTCCAGACCTTGAACTGATCTGACGTGGCAATGATCAGGGACTGTTGTGTATGCCGTTATAAAAACGTTACATGTGTACCCACCAAATCCACAATCACACAGCAAAAGGTCTCTCCCTTAGTCCCCCATTGGACTATATTATAAATGGCCAAATTTTATACATGCTAAAAATTTCAAGTGAATTTTTAAAGTAACTAAATTGGGGTAAAAATAGTAGTAAAGAATTCAATAATTATTTAGTAATTTTTTCTCATAAACTTTAAGTATGACGTGATTAAAGTAATTATTGGTGCTATACTTTTTGTTTTTTTCAACAACAAAAAGAGAATTGTATTAGTTTTGAAATTAAACTCAACAATTAAAATTTATTTATTGTTGCATATTCTTTATTTCACACCAAACGAATGCACACTTTATATAAGAGAAATGCGTTTTTTTCATTGTAGATCAGATCAGAATTAGAGACAGAGGATCTCATACTCCCGATAGAGTGTTCGCTCCTATTTTCTTCCCTCGTCATTGTTTTCATTACTTTTGACGACAAAAGAGGATCTCATTTGGTGTGGAAGTTTTTGTACGAGTAAAAATTGACAATGACCATAAGAAAAGCCTAATCCACAAGAAAGACTAGCCAATGTAGTCTTGGGTTGTTAAGGAAAGGATCAAATTCCTAGACCAATAGTCATAAGCTATTAACATTAAAAAAGTCCAATTTCAATACGCGTAAAGTAAAGCGGACTTATTTGAAAAACAAACAATTTGACAAACAAAGGCTTGTGAGGGCATAATTACAAAGAAGTTGAGCAACAAGTGGACAAGGGTTTGACAAATTTTGGTACTATAGTTTTCCACTAAAGAGAAAAAGAACAGGAAAATTGGTTACTACTACTTTGGAGAGAATATCCCGTATGACAATGAAGGCATTTCTCCCCTTCCCATTGATTTCTAGTGTTTGAATGCGCATGCAAATGGTTTAGGTATGATATCTTTGCATCTTTAGACTTCCATTCCAAGCTTTAAAATATATAAACTAGTGGGACTTCCAAATTGTGATGATGACTCCTAGCCCATAATATAAACTAATCAATGCCAAACTTTTGATGTGCTTCTTCCCTTTTGCCTTTGGGTGGAAAAATGTTGAAAGCCAACTTCCTTTTTTCTTTTATTGTTTTCCAATAAAGTTAGCAAGTCCAAAGTCCACAACAAGAATTGCACACTAAGGGTGTATTTCATTTCTTATTAGGATTGGAAGTATTTTACATATGGATTACGTTTAAAAATGTATTATGAATTGTCTTTTAAATGTTATTTGAATAGATAGTTGGAAATGTGTCTGAAATTGAAATATCGTATGAATTGCAAATATTAAAAAGCGTTTTGAATTAAATATTATATAAATTGTAAGAGTTAAAACATATTCTAACTAAAATACTATAGTGGCATGTTTTCAATTGTAATGTTGTATAAGCAAAATTAGAAATGTACGTGTTTTAAAATTACATTTTTAGTATCAGAACACGTTTTTACAAAATGGTAAACATATAATATTTTATATATTGGAAAGTGTGTGTAGAAGTAAAATGAAAAAGTTGTTCCTACATAACAAAATTAGAGATTTTTTTTTATAATATTTAGTTAAATTTTATGATTTGTTTCTCTATTCAAACTCATTCATAATGTATATTGTACAATATTTTCAAATTACTAATTTTTTTATAACATTCAAACTAAAATTTATGTGAAATATAATTCATTTTAAATTAATTATAACTCTAAATAGGAATCAAACGGATCCTAAGCATAATCAGCTCATAAGATTAAGAAGAAGATCGGTTATTTTAATTGACTAGTTTGCCCCTAGTTCACTATCATCTATGTGGCCTTACTTACTAAGCTAGGCCCAAAACTTATAGTCTATAAAGAATATCTCAAGCAGCCTAATTGACCCGTAGAAAATTACGTGAATAAGCCCAAACTTTACTCCATGATTCTAGGAATCTGGTTATGGGCTGAGCCTGATCTGGCCGGTCCATAAAGTGCCAAAAGAACTGATACGCTCATCGCTGGGCAGTTGACGGAGCTACTAGTGGACATGGCGGAAATCAATAGCATCGGTGTTGTTGGTGCCGGCCAGATGGGCTCCGGAATTGCCCAACTGGCCGCCGTTAATGGCGTTAACGTATGGCTTCATGATACTGATGCCGAAGCTCTCAGTAGAGCCCAGAATTCAATTTCCAAAAATATTCAACGCCAAGTCTCGAAAGGAAACATTTCCCAGGTCCCCAACCCTTCCTTCTCTTTCTCTCTGAACACAAAGCTTCAAGGTTCATTCTTTTAAGCTGAGGAAGGAAAATTTCGAAATTTTATTCTTTCGAGCTGAGTAAAGTTTTATTGGGTGGAAGTTTGTGGTGGGTTTCTGTCATTTTGAAGTTAAGTTTATCTGGGCAGAAGTGTTAATGGTTATAGGATTTCTGTTTCTGAAGACAAAATAATCCTTTTGAAAAAAAAAAGGGGAAATTCTGTGTTGTACTTGTGTTCGAATTTAGAAGTTGATTTGTTGGAATAGATAAACAGGGGCCTTATGATTCTTGGATTAGCAGTTGATGAGTTGAAGCTTAATAAAGTTAACTGCTTTAAGCGGG
Organism: Gynochthodes officinalis; assembly: GCA_020080225.1. NCBI lineage: Eukaryota > Viridiplantae > Streptophyta > Magnoliopsida > Gentianales > Rubiaceae > Gynochthodes > Gynochthodes officinalis. The sequence goes on along the minus strand of CM034623.1, from coordinate 3,177,614 downwards.
TAGCATGGTTTAATGTCTGCCTCATGACCACTTATGATCTTTTAACAGGATATGGGTGCTGGTGCTATTAGGCGTCTAAGGTGTACTTCCAATTTGGATGATTTTCGTGCAGTTGATCTGGTGATTGAGGCCATTGTTGAGTCGGAGGATGCAAAGAAAAAGTTATTTGATCAGTTGGAGAAAATTGTAAAAAGGGCTACAATCTTGGCATCTAATACGAGTTCCATTTCTATTACTCGTTTAGCCACTGCAACTAGCCGACCCGGCCAGGTCCCTTAACAATTCTTGATACTTGGTTAAACTTTTGAGAGTTGATACTTATAGAAATGAGTTTGAAATCTGAATACTGATAGCGTATTTTTATTTGTATTTAAGTATGCTTAATGTCAAAATTTAAGTCTACATTCGCCTAAGTGATCTTCTCTGACTTTGCATTATTGCTGAAATGATAGTGTTACGACATGATCACATGGTGTCAGTTTGAGATTGGTTGCCTTCATGTTGGTCTCTATTTAGCCTTGGGCATTTTAATTGCAAATATATTATTTGCCTGTTTGAGCTATCCTTAGTTAACTGCATGATGTGCAGGTAATTGGTATGCATTTTATGAACCCTCCACCTATCATGAAACTAGTGGAGATTATTAAGGGGGCAGATACATCAGACCACACTTATAATGCCACTAGATGCTTGGCTGAAAGGTAGATAATGCAAAGCCCTGTAGGTGCAGAGGGCAACTAATGCCTTCTTCTCTTTTCCTTCAATGTTTATGTTTCTACCTCCGTCTTGGGCTTCTTTTACATTATCAGTGCCCCGTTGTCTAGAATCTCTAAGTGTTATTGTCTTAGTGAATTGTCTGCTACTCATTTTTGTCTGTGTTTTCTTTCTGGCGTCAAATTCTTTTCTTTCGGAAGTTACATGTAATTTGTGTTCATGGGCTCTGGATTTCAGGTTTGGAAAGACAGTTATTTGCTCTAATGACTATCCCGGCTTCATTGTAAACCGAATTCTGATGCCAATGATAAATGAAGCATTTCATACGCTACATACAGGAGTGGCCACCAAGGAAGACATTGATACAGGAATGAAGCTTGGGACAGGCCATCCTATGGGTCCTCTAGAACTTGCTGATTTCATTGGGCTGGACGTTTGCTTGTCAGTAATGAAAGTTCTTCATGCTGGCCTTGGGGATAGTAAATATGCCCCTTGCCCTCTTCTTGTGCAGTATGTGGATGCTGGCCGACTTGGCAGAAAACGTGGTATTGGGGTCTACGACTATAATACAGGACCCAAGGAAATAAAACCATTGGCTCAACTTTAAATCATTGAAGTGTGGTATGTGGAATGAATAGGGATCTAAATAATGTCTTTTACACATGAGATGTCATGATAGCTGCCTTATTTTTTAAGGTAAGGGTGTCTGTCTACATTTAGTTGTTCAATAATCTTCTTGTCCTGTTTTGTACACCCGAATCTTCTTGTAGATTACTCTCTTCTTATGTTCCTTGATGGAAAATAAAATGCATATCGTTGTACTTGTAAAAATGGGAAATAGAGTTAAAACGTTATAGCAAATAGGAGAAAGCAGTGAGATCTGGTTTGTTCTACTGAACTTTACTGCTCATGATTGTTAGTATTTGTCAATAATGGATCCATCCACCAATTATGTACCTTTGTGTCTTTTCTTTAATTCTAGTGCTCGATAATCCTCTCAGTTGCTGTTGTTAAGAAAACCCTTCTGTAATTTATAATGCTATTCTCCATCATGCTGGACAGTTGCCAGCCCTAAATTTCTCATACATAGTTGAATGCACCGGAAAGTAGTCCCCTTCTTTTCAACGTTCATGGCCTAACTAGGCCCACTAAACTACTAAAGTTCCCCATTTTAGAGGACCCCTCGTTGATCCAATTTTCCTCATTGTCAATGCCCAACCCCACTTGATTACTTGGCTCTCCATAGCTGTCTTCTCTACAGCTCGGTAGATATGTTGGGGATTGAAAGTGATTGAAATGGAATCCAATGAGGAAAATGTACTATTCTCTAAAAGAATTGGATGGTAAGGAAGATAAAAAGGAGAGGCTAAAGCATTACTTTTCTATCTTGGTGGCCATTTGAACAATTTGAGATAGTTTGAAGAAAGAGAAGGAAGTATGAAATTCTTGTTCCAGTGCCCCTGTTGCTCATGTTTCTGCTTCATGAAGCCCCAGAAAGGCAAACCAAAGGTAGCCAAGGGAGTAGTGAAGGAAGCCAAAGGAGAAGCGAAGGAAACCAAGGGAGAAGCGAAGGAAGCCAAAGGAGAAGCGAAGGAAGCCAAAGCAGAGTAATTATGCAATGTCATTAAACATTGACACCATGAAGACTTGGTCAAATAAGTATATTTTCTTTCTTTGCCTTCACAATTTGATAGCTGGGTAGGGCATTGGTATGGAGAGCAACAACTCTATGTTCTTCTAAACATATATTGAGTGGTAAGATTCTTGAGTTTCTATAGATGGATACAAGGTATGTATTCCTTTGAATGTAAAGGAATGGAAATAATTGTTACATAAGCGTTTCGATATTCTGCTGAATTCTGTCATTCTAATTTCATCTTGGATATGTAATTTCTCCTGATTTAGTCACAAAGAAAACAAAGAAAAGACAGGGCCCTTTTCTTACCGTCTCTATTGATTCTAATGAATGTACTACATCATTTTGTTTACTCAAACAGACTAAGAATCGCAAGAGAAAGTTTTGCTTAGATCCATGTTCTTGTGGTGAATCTTGATTTCTTCTACGACATTCATGGTTGAGCAGAGCATCCATATTGCAGTGGAGAATTGCAGTCAAATTAAATGGGTGTTTGCTGGATCCACTCCATTTACCTTACCATTTTTTTTTTCCTAGTATGATTTGCTCGTTTTGGTGGAGCAAATTCATAAAATACTATCTAGCTATCTTTTTTCCAAGAATCCAGACCATCCTCAAGTTTAGTTTAAACTCGTGACAATGTTCAATCAATGATTGAGCCAACTATACAGTCATCTGTACCTCATGATATACAGCTTCAAGAAGAATTGACTAGGGAAGGATTGTAACATTTAATGACAGGAGACACATAAAAGGAAAATTATAAGGGGAACGGTATCATAAGCGAATGAAATTCACAGCATTGAAGCATTGATAAACTAGAGTGGAATTTCCCTTAATCTCGAGCTCTAATTTTTGTTTTATTTTAGATACTTCTTTTGCCATAGGCCAATAAAATGTCATACACGCGTTAACACTGATGTGGAAAATTGATGGTGTGGATTTTGGATCTTATTTTTGGTATATTTGACTCATTTGTATGTCAGTTGTCAAAATAATACAGCGGTCCTAAGGCATTTACTTATTCAGATAAGCTCATTTAATACTATCTTCAATTTTGTCGAACACAGAAAACAAAAATTAGAAATTAAAAAATAGTGGTCTTAGAATGCTACTTTTAATATAATTCTCAATTGATAAAAATCTTAAAATATATATACAAAGTCTGGTGCATGAATTATAAAAGGCCACGAGAACTACCAGCCCCTGGTCATGCTAAATCATCTGAATAGAGCAGGAAGAATCAAAAGTTCTCTGAAAAATTTACAACCCTGGAAAGGGCTAAAAGGGCCTAGCTAAGCCAGCCTGAGAGAACTGATCAAGAAATGCCTTCAAATAAGAATGGTTCAGAATCAGAGGCTGATAGCCCCTTGCTAGTGCAATTAGTTGAAGATGAATGTAGAGATCCTGTTGATGAAGGAGAAGAAATTGAGCAGCAGCAGTGGTGGAGCAAGATTTTGGACGTGGGAGAAGCCAAGAATCAGATACTGTTTTCTCTGCCCATGATTCTCACTAACGTCTCATATTATTCGATCCCTCTTGTTTCTGTCATGTTTGCCGGCCATCTTGGAGAACTTCAACTTGCTGCCTCCAACCTCGCTAATTCTTGGTGTGCCGTTACTGGCCTTGCTTTCATGGTATAATTCTACATATTCTCTCCAGCTGCTTCTGTCACACAATGCATCAACAAAGTTGAATATGGATTATAGTTTTAATTTCCAATGACATTTTATTGGGAAATTGTTTCTCTTGCTCCTCTTCCTTTTCTATTGGCAATTACTAATTCAGAAACTTTGAACCCTGCCACTTTTGTTGAACTTCAATCATCATCACGATTTGATTCAATTAAGGTTAACAAAGCTTGTTGTTCAATTCAATCAATCAAGATTCCCACTTCGGCCGTTTCAACTTTCAGTGAGAATTTTTCTGCAGCCCACATGGTTATGAGTGTGGACAGGATTCTTACTCCCTAGTTGATCCAAAAAAGCAACAGTGATGTGATGACTGATGAGATATTCAAAAATAAGAAAACATAGTACAATGGAGAGACGTGAAGTTTTTCTCCTCTTGTTTCACGTCAGCCCAGCTGGACTCTCCGATTTTGGTGATCTTCTTTGTCATTTTTCGTTCCCTAACCAGTTCTTGTGTCACAAATTTGCGTCGAAGATGACAAAGAAAACGGCAAGTGTGAGGATTTTGTGGCTTATCTTGCATTAAAAAAAAAAGAAAAAGTTACAGCATCTCTGGATTTTGTCATCTCCTTAGCTAATTATATTGTTTGGTATAGAAAGTAGTTGAGATGTTAAAATATATTTAGAGTGTGATATATTTGAAAAAAATTGTATTGATTTGTGCGAAAATTTTAGTAGAAATTTTTTTATAAAAAGTATTTTAGAGAAAAAAATGAGAAGAAATTTTTTTCAAATTATATAAGAGGAATTTAAATAGAAAAGTTTAAATTTTAAATTTTAAAATAAAAATGTGTTTGGAGTGTGATGTTTTTATTTGAAAAAATAAATTACTTTTTCTATTTACAAATAGAAACCTCTTGTCCAAACGTACCCTTAAATTTTGGTATAGGAATATTGTTTGGTATAGGAAGTAGTTGAGATATTAAATTAAAATTTGTTGAGGAGGTTTTACACATGTGAGCCTAACTAGAGCGGTCCAATTCCTATCCACCAAGGTTTAGATCAACCATAAGAGGAACCACTTTTTATCCGAGTAGAGAAACATTCCGACTTTGATACCATTTGTTGAGGAGGTTTTAACTGATACCATTTGTTAATCAGAGCTCAATTAGAGTGACCCAATAAGCAGTACGAAACCTCTTGAACCCAAAAGTTTAAACTAGTATGTCATGGTTCCTTACCACTTATTATATGCTCTAGTTTCTCTTAATTTTCCAATGTGAAATAGTATCCATAAACATAGCAAAATTGCCGGCAATTTTCTTGCATCTTTACTTTTTTTTTTTTTTTTGGGGGGGGGACAATTTTTGTCTTGCAATTTGAACCTAAAACGTAAAAACGCAAAATGAGATGTAATTCATACACTTGTTTAAGTAAATTTGTCTATTTTCTTCTTTGAATCTTCAGGTGGGCCTAAGTGGTGCACTTGAAACATTATGTGGACAAGGCTTTGGAGCAAAATCGTATAGAATGCTGGGAATATATCTGCAATCATCTTGCATCATCTCATTTTTCTTTTCTATTCTCATATCCATCCTGTGGTGGTACTCTGATATAATCTTGACATTACTACACCAAGATCCTCAAATATCAAAGGCAGCTGGCCTGTATTTGAAGTTTCTTATTCCGGGATTACTTGCGTATGCCATTTTGCAAAACATTTTGAGGTTCCTTCAGACACAATCTGTTGTGGCACCACTAGTTGTGTGCTCAGTAATACCCTTGATCAGTCACATTGGAATCACCTTTGTTTTGGTCAAATGGACTGCTCTTGCTTTTCGTGGAGCTGCATTGGCGGCTTCAATCTCCTTATGGATTTCAGTCATCATGTTAGGTTTATACGTTCTTCGTGCCAGTAAATTCAAGCATACTTGGGATGGATTTTCAATGGAATCATTCCATTATATTCCTACAAACCTGAAGCTTGCTCTGCCATGCGCTGCAATGGTTTGGTTAGTATTTAGCAACTTTTGGGTTGGGGAACATGAAAATTAACACAGTTGAAGTTAGAAGCTAATAAAATATCCGGAACCTAATGTTTTAGCAACCAAAATGAGGAATTGGTTTGTAAATTATTTCTTCAAAGGACAATAATTTAATCAGCTAACTTCATGATTCACATGACATCATTTTTTCAGTTTGGAATACTGGGCTTTTGAGCTTCTTGTACTATTAGCTGGGCTAATGCCAAATCCAGAAATAACAACTTCACTGATTGCAATGTGGTAAGTTCGGATCCCCTTAGCTAATCCTTTCTCACAAGTCTATCTCACTTGAGTTTAACTAACTGTTATGTGGTCCTTTTTTCAGTGTTAACACAGAAGCTATTGCCTACATGATTGCTTATGGCCTCAGCGCAGCTGCCAGGTAAATTTACGTGGTTCATTTCCCTGATTTCACAGTTTCCAGCGCTGATCGCCAAATATTTTACTAATCCATGATGCATGCACACGAGTGTCAAATGAATTAGGTGCAGGAAACCCTGAACGAGCAAAGCATGCAATGATTGTAACTCTCAAGCTTTGTGTGGTTCTTGGAGTTGTCGTTGTATCAGCTTTAGCTTTTGGTCACAGCATCTGGGCTGGCTTCTTCAGTGATAGTTCAGTTATCATTAGCAAATTTGCATCAATGACACCATTACTTGTAATCTCCATTTTCATTGATTTCATCCAAGGAATCTTATCAGGTTCGCTCCCTCTACTGCTACTTCAATTTCCCTGGATCCTACAAAACAAGAATTCTTTCTCATTCTTACAAGCGGCAAAAAACATTTGCGTTGTTCAGGTGTGGCCAGAGGTTGTGGATGGCAGCACTTGGCAGTGATCAATAACCTGGGAACATTTTAATTCATTGGCATGACAATTGCTAGCTTCCTTGGTTTCAAATTGAAACTATATGCCATGGTAAAAGCTAATTTCGTCCTCCATTAACTTTACATATGTTTTCAATTTATGAATTTAGCAAAAATTTATACTTTTGCATAAACCAATACAAGAAAATGCTTATTCAAGTTTTTTTTTTTTTTTTTGGGTACCATTTATTCATAGGGGTTGTGGACGGGCCTAATATGTGGGCTGTTTTGCCAAGCTTGTGGTTTATTGCTGCTTGCATTGTTTACGAAATGGGCTAGAGTCGATGTTTCTGATGGCAACAAAGAGAAACCGGCTTTAGCATAACCATGGATGAGAGTTTTCCAACCGCAAGGAACTGGAATTATGCTTATTTCCCAACAGATTGGGAATAACATTGAGGAAAAGAATTAGCCCAGTTGTAAAATTACCAAATTGAGTGAGTTTGAAGAGGCATTGTACTTCAATACGATGGATCCTGATTATTAATTTATTACACCAGCACTCGGCTGGTTATTGCACCTACAAAAAGCGTAAAAATGTGCTTTTTATAGAAAAAAATCAATGCATTACTGTATAAAATCTTGCCAAACACAATGTGGGTGAATATCAAATCGTCTCGAAGTATACATTGGACCATTTGATTATGTTTTTGTGTTTTTAATAATCCTTAATTCCGATCAATGATTACCTTTGAGAAATTATTTATAAGAGACTTAATTTTATAGCTTGAGACATGTTTGATACAGTGAAAAATGTCCTGCATCTGCAGTGCTAAGTAGTGAACTGATAATGTTTCAGCCTCCAACTCTATATGGTATTACCAAAGCACATCTAAAAATAATTTAATGCGGGCACTGCAATTTTTCCACGAGAATCACATCATTTCCTATTAACTTGATGGTTGCTTATAGAGCAACGAAAAGAAGAGAGATTGACTTTCTCTGAATGGGTATACCACACCTGCATGTACAAGTTGATCATTGAGCAAAACCAATTCTTTGCTTTTTTGGCATGTGACTAAGAGGGATCACTAATTTAAAAAGGAGGCAGCAACTGTAGCATTATTTTTTGGTTTGGAAGGAGGAGGGTGGGGGCGCGCAGAGATTTAGAGCTGGAAGAAATGGCTTCAGAATGTGGTTCAGAGCCGAATATTTCATTCTTAGGTTCAGGAGAAGCAAATCGAAGATGGTGGAACGGGATTTTGGGCGTGGAAGAAGCCAAGAATCTTTTGTTTTCAGTACCAATGAGTCTCACAAGTCTTTCACATTACTTGATTGATCCCTCTTGTCTCTGCTCTGTTTGCTGGTTGCCTTGGGGAGATTGAGCTTGCTGGTCTTGCTAATTCATGGGCTGTTGTTTCTGGCTGGGCTTTCGCAGTACTTTCTTCTCCATGAAAGACACTTTCCTTATGAAGCTGTTTCATGGGCTGTTTTTGTGATTTCTATGCAGGGATTATGGATTGGCTTAATATGTGGTCTGTGCAGCCAGGCTTTTGGGCTATTGCTGCTGTCAGTGTTCACCAAATGGTATTGAGTGGAACTCAGTCAACTCAGCACCATAAGCAGCAACAAAGAAACTCCAGTTTTGGCATAAGCATATGATTAATTCATGACTCTGGAAAGTTTTGACAATGATTGAATAGAAGCCAAGAATTGCAGTGCAATAGTATTAAGGTGTGTACAGATTGTAATTCAAAACTTATTTTCGTGCACCAAAAGTATTTTAAAAAGTGTAAAATTTCATTTTGAAATTAAAATATGATATTTTCATGAATGGTTTATATGGTTTTGAATTCTTTTATTTCATAAGTTGACTTTTGTTGGTTCTCCTAAAAACTATAGCAAATGATATAAGAGCCAACCACTACTCTCTGCTAGTGTATAATCAGTTGGTGTGCAGGTATTGCAGTATTCATCTGAGACTCGATGATGACGACTATATTGTAGTGTTCGCCCAAGTGAAGCTAGTATTGTAGAGTTCACGCGATATTAGATAGTACCGCCGATATTGTAAAGTTCGTCCAGGACTAGATAGTAACGCCGGTATTACAAAATTCATCCGAAACTAGGTGGTGACACAGATATTGCATTATTCGCCCGAGACTAAATGGTGATGCTAGTATAACAGTTAAATGCGGAACTAAATGATAACGCCGATTACGATTCGCTCAGTTACATTGGTGGCCAATAATGCAGGATTAGAGAAAATCTAGTACAAAACTACTTAGTGCAAAGTATGGGATTTTTATGAGGAATTTATATAATTTTAAATTTTTATAAGAGATTTATATAGTATTAAGTTTTTCAACTCACAAGTTAACTTTTGTGATGAATTCCTTCAAAAACTATGACAAATAGTTGATACACCATTAGAACTGAGCTTATAACATTCTACGTTCTTTCCCATGGATCTAATCCCAAAATACCTGGATATGTTGAGGTCCAGTTTTTTGTCCTCTCCTGAATCACACATTGTCCAATCTACTTCACTTTCATCACGGACTACAAAAGCAAAAGGTCCAAAAAACCTAAATCCACTATTTGCCATAACTTTTTTAGGCCCGATTCAATTCATAACCGTTAAAAGCCTCTCCAACATCAAATATACCCACGTGTATACTATCATGTGGGCAGCTTTCTCTATATATTTAGTTTACAAATTTACACAAATCTCTAAATCAATAATCCTTCCCAACTAATGCACCATAAATCTCCTTTAGCCTTCCTTTCTGATTCAAATCACAACATTTTGTGCCATCATGGCTAATGCTAAGAGAAATTGTTCCTCCATTTTCATGGTTTTCATGGCTTCTTTTGTACCATATTTGTCAAATGCATCCCAGTTTAATGTTGGTGGTAGCGCTGGATGGGTGGTGAACCCTCCTGAAGACTACAATCACTGGGCTGGGAGAATGAGATTTCAAGTTAATGACACACTTTGTAAGTTCGTTAGTGTTTCATTTTGCATTTTTTACATTTTCGAAATAATTTGGGTATCGCAACTTTTGTCACGTATGTTTTTTTTTTTTTTTAGTTATTATTGGTTGGGTTGATCCTACTTTGTTGATTGTTTGATTTTGGGATTATTTTGCAGTTTTTAAGTACAATAAGGGATCAAACTCTGTTTTGGAAGTGAACAAAGATGATTATTTCAATTGCAACGTTAACAATCCCATATTGAGAATGGACGATGGAAATTCAATCTTCAAGTTGAATCATTCGGGCCCTTTCTTTTTCATCAGTGGCAACAAAACATTTTGTGATCAGGGACAAAAAATCATCATTGTTGTATTAGCAATAAGGCACAGACTCCCACCCCAAACTCCGCCACCGGCAGGTCAGCCTCCGGCATCAACACCGGCACCATCACCAGCATCAGTACCTGTACCAGCACCATCACCACCATCAGTACCTGTACCAGCACCATCACCACCATCAGTACCAGAACCAGCTCCAGTACCAGCATCAGTACCAGTATCAGGACCAGGACCAGTACCAGCTCCAGGACCAGCATCAGTACCAGTATCAGGACCAGTACCAGCTCCAGCGCCTTCCATATCTCCCATCTCTCCATCTCCTATTGCCACCCCGCCTTCAAATGCTCCTACGCCTGGAAATTCACCCGTTTCTCCACCGCCATCGTCCGGAGAGGCTCCACCACCACCTTCAACGGGATCCCCTCCGTTGACACCACCGGGAAGTGTTTCGCCGCCTCCGCCGTCTAGCACCAACCCGGCTAACAGCAACTCATCGTCGAACGCAGCAGCAAGGCCAGCATTTACTCCCTCAATTTTCTTCATATCAGCTGTTTCCATAGTCTTAATTTAGTGTAACTTCTGGTGGTCACACTTTTCTCTAGAGTTTTCACACGATCCATTGTTTTCTTTTTTTGGGGTGTAATTTTTGTATGATATATTTGTCGTGCAAAATTTTATTTTCATGTCATTAATTGTTGGTACATTTTGTTGGGATTCTTTAGATTGTTGGACACTTGGCTGGTTGAGTCATGTGCATTGTTTATGTTAGTAGTTGTGATGGGGATTGAGATTTTGAATTTATGACTTTATAGACTCAATAATACATAGCTTTTTTTGACTTGTGCCAATCTTTCTGCTTTTAGGATGTGGAAATTTTTGGTACATCATTCATCTGTAATTTTGTGTTGCCAGTTGAAAAAAAAAACATACACAAAAAGTTGTAATGTTTGTCTTTTAACATTTGGACAACTTGAAATTGATGTTTATATCATGTTTAAACGAGTGATGATGCATATGGTAAAAAACTTTGGTGAAATGTTCTAATAATTGATTGGCATCTATGGCAGAAAAAAATATTGAATAACAATATTTTTTTGCTAATTCAGTCACGATAATAATTTGTCAAAAAATTTTATCGTAAATATCATTACTCTTTTCGAGTATATGCCTGTAAAATTGTAATGGAGGCATTCTTTTAATTTCTTATCAATTATGAGCTATTGATTTATTCGTGCAACATGATTTCCACGTTTGCCACACTGGATATATGCAGATATTTTTCAACGATGGTAAAACTTACATGTAAAAATTTAGGGTTTATGCACAATTACTCCATCAATGCGATTACAGTTTGAATATCTTTTACTTAGTAACCAAGGATTCGAACTAAAATTTTCAAATGAACAATGCAAAATATGAGTATTATCTAACAAAGATCCAAAAAAGGGAAAACAAAATTTGCAAAAGAGATGCGTTACTAACCAATGTTGTCGTTGATGTTGAAATGAGAAAGAAGGATTGGCATTAATGGCATTAAATGTTGAAGTGACAAATAGTGAAAGAGTCGGAAATATTTAATTAGCTGTGTCCCAATGTATTATTGCTCACTGTTGAGACCCGTAACGTATTCTATTGTTTTCGGCTTAGATTAATTCTCATAATTAATAGCGTACTAAAATAAATTAATTGTTGTCTTTGAATGTAATTTAACAATCAATTATTTTATGTTTTTTTCCCTTGACGAGGAGGTATTCCTATTTAACCGACTATATGCTCACTTACACTGTATGGACACTTAGTGCTTAAGGAAATTGGAGAAGTTGAATATGCAATCAATGAAATGTGTGAATGCAAATTAAAGAATTGATCAGTTGAAACTAGAATAGGGATGGATGATGGTGATGATGATCCTCCAAATTTTGCATAGAATTTCATAAGCATCCATTTGGCACTAGTCACCATCACCAGAAACAACGCGTAACATCATAGCTGAAAATTCGAGGATGAAGAAGAAGATCCATCATGCATCACTGTCTCAATTAGGATAAAGGCCCATCAACGAGACATTTCACCATTTTGTTTTTTTGACTTCAAAAACGTATGCATAGACATTGATCCGTGTAGATCCAGAAGGATTTATTTATATAAGTATAATTAAGAATAGTCATCCCTTGAAGTCACAGTTTGGAACTCGTCAACTCAACACTTGTCCCTATGTCGGCAATGTCTGTGTTTGGCTCTTGGCCCGTTTGTTTCTGTCCTGAAATGAATGATTACGCATTTGATTTTCCAAACAAATTCCAGATGATCCATCGACAAAAGCATCAAAGTGAGCATCTTGGCATCTACGTCATAGAGTACTTAGTTTCATAACATTATCTTAAATTTTTTTTCAAAATATAACACTTTTATTAATTTTAAAAATAAAGTTAATGAATATATAAATGATACAACGAGTATGAACTCTCCTTAACTCTATATATTAAGTAAAACAACAATAAAAATAAAAGAACTTAGCTATCCGTCACAAACGTTATCTTAATTTTGTCAACACTATTTCATGGTACAAATCATTGATTCTTTTGTCATTATCAAGTTAAACAAATTGCATCGCAACCCAAAAGATAATCAAAGAAAAGTCCAATGTATTGATCAGTCAAATTAAGTGGGCATATATAATCGATGACAAGTGGTAGCAGGCTTTGATTTTAATTTCCTATCTTACCGTGTGTGTATACTTAAGTAGCAATTAATTGTTGTGTTTTAATTTGATTCGCCTACAAGAAGTCATGTCATGACAAAGTGTATTGAATAAGAAATAGGAAATAAAAGGGGTCTGATCTTGATCTGTTTAAGAATTGTTTTGAGATTCAAGTTTTATATGTATCAATTGCATTTTAAAATATATTTTTTATATTTTATAATATAATTTTTATATTAAATAATATAAACACGCATCTTACAATACAATCCATCGTCATCTTAAGCATCGATCAAATCAAAGCAATTCCAGCATCTTGTTAAGACCCCAAAGCCCACAAAAACTTTTCTTCCATACTCCATCATGTGGTAGCAGTTTGTTGGGTCAATTTTAGTAAAGTAATTGAGCCCATATCAATAATTGCACAAAATACTTGCAAAATTTTGACCTTTGTGCATACAAATGGTACGTAAAGAATTTACCAAAAAAAGAAAAGGTGAAATAAAGTTAATGACTAATATAAGAAACTTGGGAAGGGAAAATAATGGTTCTAAGAATGGAAAATTGGTTACCATGCATGCAATGCAACTAACACAGCAAAACAAGGAGGAAGAAACGGGCCTTTGAAACCACTACATGGGACTACTTCATTTTGCCTCTGTTACGTAAATTACGTTAAATCACACGAACACAAACAATAACCACAGCCTTCCAATCTCTATTTTTCTTCTCTTCTCCATCCCATAACCTCCTCCATTTTAGCACCCCCAAAGAAGCACACACACACACACAAACGAACAACCCCTCTCTCCCTCCTATACGAGGCAGGGCAGAGAGCATCAACAGCTTGAGACGAAAACTGCATTCCCTTCTACTTTCTTTCTCCTTTTTATTCACCATTTCCTCCATTTGATTCCTCCTCAGAAATGGCTCTTCGACTCAGGCTGCTCCTCCTCCTTGTGACTTTGGCTTTTTCCATGGTTGTAAAATCATCTCCCACTTTTGACTCTGCCTTTGGCATCTCCAGCATCGCGGTCGCGTCTAGAGGCGACGGTGGCCTGTCCGATGGCAAGGTTGGGGACCTCATTGATGACGCTGAGGAGATGATGATGGAGTCTGAATCAGCCAGAAGAAGTCTTGCTCGCCGAGGAAAGTTCATTAGTTATGAAGCCCTGAGAAAGGGCAACATTCCATGCAACAAGCGTGGTGCCTCTTACTATTCATGCAACGCACATGGTCGTACTAACCCTTATGCCCGCGGCTGCAGCAGGATTTCACGTTGCGCAAGGACCACTAACTGACCAAGAATTTGCATGTGTGTGTGTGTCAATGAAAATGGAGACAGAGACAAAGAATGGTTTCGAGAAAGCAAAAATGGTAATCCTAGGAATAATAAGAATGTGGGGTGGATCATTAATCTCAACCCTGATGGAATATTCTCCACCCCAGTTCACCCTGCCAAAATAGATTCTTCGTTTTATGTTGTTTGTGTTCTTCTCGTTTGCTTTGTGATCATTGTAGACGATTGATTTTCTGATATTCGTGAAATAAAATCCAAGTTATTATTGCTATTTCGATTTTCAGAACAATAATATATGACTGATCCAATGAGGAATTTTTCTTTTCCTTCCTCATCAATACATATCAAATGTGTTTCTTTTGAAAGTGTTAATTCTGAATCCAGTCATCTCTTCAGCTAGTGTATGATATGCAGTGATTATAGATCAAAACCATTAAACATGGTTCCTCTTTCTTTTTCTTGTTTAACCAAGCATATATTTTGTCTCTTTGCTGTATATTCCCAAAACGGATATTCAGAAGGGCAAATTTCTGGCCATTTCATTTGCAGAAAAGAGAAGGAAGATTATTCATAACTTACCCCAGAAGACAAATTGCTGAATTTGATCTAACGATGGGGCTAATATAGATAGGAAAGGCCCATCTAAACGTAGTGCTACGCACAAAATTATAGGGTCAGCTTTTGGGTAAAACCATTAGTAATTAAATAAACAAAGAAAAAATACAACATTTCATTAGAAGCATGTTAAGCTTCTATTCTTGATATGATTGCAATCTCTTCAATTACAACCATCTAAGCAGCTACAACATATAGACTGAGAGAAGGTAAGGTAATTCCTAATGTAGTCAATTTGAATAAAATTCGACGGAAGATAGGCAATAGGAGGCCTTCAGCCAACAACATGGCTCTGGTTTATAGATAATTTACCTACACACCAAAACTCTAATAAAATAATGAGAAAAGAGCCTTAGACCACTTCTATTACATGCCAATATAATTTACGTCCAAACTATGGCCATCAGAAAAAGAACCACCGTCGTCGCTTTCTCTGCAGCAAACAAAACAATGAATTAACAAAACTTTCTGCAATCAGTCATGCTCCCAGACATTGTAATATATAGCATGGTTTTTCACATGTATTGATTAAGAACAACATTGACCCACGTGAAGTATGTGCCAACAAGCAAAGAAGTTAAAATGAGATACTCAAGAAAATCTATGATTGTATCAGAACACAAGTCATTCATCCTTCTCAGAATAGCTAGCAAATCAATGCTTCAGCAAATGCAATATTACTAGGTCTTAAACAGTAACTCAGCCTTAAGAAAACTTTCCCAGTAAACAGATTCAACATTTTTAAATGCTTATTCCTCCTCAACTCCTATTGAATTGAGTCTTATATTAAGGACAATAGACAAGGTCTTCATCTTACAGGTTTTTTATCCCTCATCCATAGGAGAAGCATACCTTTTGATCTTGACTTTTGGGAGGAATTACAATGGGCGGAGAAAGAACTCCATTTTCCACATTTCGCATATAAGGATGGACCTTCTCTTCCAGCATTTCATTCAGCTGTAAACAGCAAAGAACTCATAGGTACTTGCAAAAATACTGGAAGATTGAAGAAGACTTTTAACTGAAGATCAAATTTTGGAGCATGATTACTCAGCTTAATAAATATATATGAAGTAGTAGTACATCAATGTAAACTGTACTACAGTTCTCTTTCCCTTCAATCCCATTAATGAATAAATGTTGTGCCAAAAAAACTAAATATCATGGAAGAGATGCAGAAATGGACCAGAACACATCGAAAAAAAACAAATAAATAAACCACAATATGTTACATAGAAATGGAAAGTATATGCAAGAGTACCATATTATATGAAAAAAGTTTACATTCAGTAGCAATGTGACAATTTTTGTAAATCACTACCTTGTCTTGACGCCACTTTCTTTCCCACTGAGAATCCAACATTTGATCAGCAATTTCTCTTTGTGCATTAAGAAGAACTGTCATTTCGTATAACTTCTTTGGATCCTTGAGGTCTTCCTCACTCCAAGATGATGAAGTCAGTGGAAGGTTCAGTTCCTGCAACACTAGCCCATAATCTACCGGTAGAAGATAAAAGAGACTTCTTTTATATGTACAACATAGGATGACAACCCCGAAAAAAAAGGACAGCAAACTGGTAAATAGCCCATAATCCACCATTTTCTGTTCAAAGACAGATGGACAGAAAATTGAAACATATTTAAGGCCGTAATCGTTGGTGAAATGCTTCAAAAATAGTTGCAGCAAACATCTGGATACTCACAAAAACAAAAAGATAAATTAAATACAAAGCAATGATTTCGATCCTCAGTCCTCACATATGTGCTAAGGCAATTCAAGTAATCCAACAATCAATGGTCAGCTGCAACCATCATGTGATTAAAGCAATTAAGCCAGTTGCAATCAAAGAATTTCACATACAGGAAAAGACACTTACCCCCCAATTCTCTGGTCGAGGTGGAGGATCAAGCCTCATCACTTCTGTTTCCAGGGCCTTTTTGGCCTTGTAATAAGGGATGTTCTTTACAATGACCGGATCTTCCCTAGCCCGGTCAGGATCTATTGAGATTAAGGCCTGCCAAAGGCAAATTTCAATATTAAGGATTCGTTTCAGTACTATCGCATGTCAATTTTCATTGGATATGATTACATAATTGAAAATTGAGAATCATCCTGGCTATGCATGCACGCATGAAAAGGTGTGTATGGCATGCCAAAGGATATGAAAAGTCACTAAAGCATACAAAGTGAGATTTACACAAGTTCTCCAAAAGCACAGCTGATTTTAATTGTTGGCTTCTAGCTATCCCACGGAGGCAAGGAAGAGGATATAAAGAAATAAAATACAAAACAGAGGTGAAGAGATTAAGATGGCAGCATTAAGGATGAGGGCAGGCAATACACAATGAAGCTATATCCATAAGCAAATGGCCCACACTCAATATGGTTGCTCTTGAGCTCAGACAGATGTTAATTCACTTGGACAATGCTTTCAATAAAGGGTTCTCTACATTTATGCTGAAAAACACAATTTAAGGCCAAAAAAAAAAAAACAATCTCACCTCTTGCAAGTACTCCCAACCTGGTTTTCTCTTGGCTACAGCATCTCGAAGTTGATCATATCTCATGGATTCCTACACAATAGAGATTGAAATGCAAACATTAAACCATCACACTTTCAAAGCATTAACTAAATGAGTTTTGGGCTTAGTACAAGATTGCAGCTAATGTATTTCAAGTTTCTAATTTTGTACATAGCAGTGAGAACAAGATTTGCCATCAAATGTTCAGTTTTAATGCAAGTAATGTCAATAAATATTAGAAGCTTTTAAACAACAAAGAAAATTATGAAGCTAAAAGAAGGGAACCTTGTATTGCCACCAAATTTTCTGCTTGACATCATCGTCATATTCAAATCCTCCCACTATTTGAGGAAAGGTAATCAACCAAAATGCAGCAATACTGGGATCTTTCATACTGTGAATAACATGCTGCAACAGTGAACCAGATTGAGAATGAGAACTAATCACACTACAAACAGTTAAATAGACAGGACATTAATCATAGCTTCACTAGCACAGAGAGAGAGAGAGAGAGAGTTGTAAAAGTGAGGCAGCCATGCTGCCACTGTACATAGAGTCATTCTTTATTTATCCCCAAGTTTGGACGATCAAAAATTCAAGAAGGTAAGTAGAAAATTCAAGAAAGAAGACCGTATGAAGAAAGCAAGCAATATATAGCACTAGCCTCATAAGGGTAGTCCATCTTTCTCATTATATTATAAGCTTTCCACGGAGGCTCCATTATCTGCAAAATTGGATATACATGAATAAGTTCGGCGTAAACGTAATAAGACATATAAGAGCATTATTAAACACGTCGTCTTTTTCAAGCTAGATCAAAATTACAGAAGAGATGACACCTACAGCTTGTGGCTGAAGCATCTCAATAAAAGAGTTTCTAAGCATATCCCAAGCAAAATTTTTATTATTTGAGTATCTTAAAACTTTATGAAAATGGCAAACTGAATCCAGAAAACACAAAGGAACAAAATTCAGTAACTAACATCATCAGCAGAAATCCTAATCTGCAGCTTCCCTTTGCACTCAGGACATTTCATTACACCCTGCAAAATCACATTTCTTGCAATAAGCATTTACTATGTCATACAATCTGCAACAGAGACCAAAATGAAAGCAAATATCCAGACTTCCCAAATTGATATATGTAGTAGTTTATAATCCGGGTTCACAAGGAAAAACCACAAAGCTATTTTAAAAAATAGCTACATAAATTAGAAGCATAGTTCTCACTGATCCATCACAGTTTGGGCAATCCTTAGATGGGAATGGCAAGTGAAGGTCAAAGGTGGAAGGAAAATGTACAATCTCAGCTCGATTCTCAGCAATGGCATCAGCAATAGAATCAGCAGTTGCCTTTTCTCCACTACAACATTATAATTGGACATAAGTGAATCAGGCACATTAATAGTGGCAATTAGAAATTCAAGATGAAAAGGATTTTACTCTAAAATTGGAACATTTGCAGTCTAAATATTCCATATCTAAATGCATTAGCAATATCCTACCTTCTCAATCTATAGTTTTTCACCTGGTACTGCACTTTTCCTGAGCCTTTACACATTGTACATTGTAATGCATTCCATCCATTGCATGTATTGCAATTCCTTCATTAAATGAATATACAGAGAATTTTAGTTTTACTGCATAGTAACATTTCAGATGTATCATGAGAAAACTGGACAATAAGATATGCAGTTACAAGTTAACGTTATTTGAGAATACAATGCATGTGTAGCTTAAAAACCAGAGAGCAGAATTTAACTAAGTTGTAAGAGCTTTAGCACCACCATACACAAGACCAAAACATTCCTAATCCAGTAATATGTAGAAAATTATCTGACAAGTAGTAGGGAAGCACCTCTGACAAAGAACCTTCTTTCCCAGCTCCATTGCAATGTCATAAGTTCCAACAGTAGCAACGAGCTGCAATGAGGCCCACAGAATTATCAAGAAAACTTAGCCAATTCCTACTGGCATTAAATTTCAGCTATCAAGGGCACAAAAACGATTTCTTCACGTACAATAAATACAAAACTGGATAAAAATTGATTTTTGTTCACATTAAAATTCAGAACTTGCTGTTCCAGTAACCCATTAAACATGTAAAACCCATCTCAACAAAGCCTTTTGCTTATTGCCACTATTCTCCTCCCTATCCACAAGCATACAGTCCGAAATCACTCATTAACGCCCTCAATTCATTTACGGGAAGAAACTGCATATTCAACTAAAGCATTCGGGTGAATTCACAAGAACAAGTAATCTATTGAAATCTCAAACTTCGGTTCAATAATTTTCTTAGAACCCACTAAATTATCGGTTCAGTTCAAATCCTAAAAACACCCCAGTTAAAAATGAACAAAATCATGAAATCTCATTTCAGGAAATGCCAGAGATAATCAAAACGACCCCCGAAAAAATGAATTAACTTTCCTTTAGAAGCTAAAAAATCACACACTACCATCACACAAAACATTGCAAAGTAAGAGAGCATTACGAAAATTGCAGAGTAAGAAAGCTTGGAAATGAACTCCGGAATGCCAAAGCCACGCGGGGCAGAGCCAGCTATGTCATATGCCAGAGTAAAGGGGGACAGGACAAGCTTAATAGGGAAGTCCAAGATATCAATGATTTGTTGTCCATAACGGCGAGTGAAAATCTTGTACTGAATGTCTACTTGTTGCTTCAGACCCTTGAAGAAACGGTCTCTGGACATTGCAAAAATCTCAGTCAAGAATCAAAATCAAGAGAGAGTGGATAAAGGTTTGCGTTGCTTCGTTTTGTCTGAGGTTTTGAAGAAATTCTATCTGCGCCTTCACAATGATTTGATAAGGCAAAGTTACAGTGTCTTGAATCCCGGGGTGGGCTGGGACTTGTTTTTGTGGTCCATTGTAAAGACCCAATTACAGCCGATATTGATTGGATTGTCGACAGTAAGGTTGGACTAACACTTCGGGGAAAATGATGGGATAATTTTTTAAACATTGTGACCTTGTAATATATCGACTAGTGAACCAACAGCAACAGTCCATTAGGATTATGGGCTATCAAAATCAATATTTCGATTCGATTTTGATTCGGATTCGATATAATTCATTTCGCATTTGAGCGGATTGTAATTCAATTCGATGTAAATATTTTCATAGTAGATCAGATCGGATCAAAACGGATCAAATTTGAGTCGGGTCGGGTGTTTTTTTTTTTTTTGATGCGCTTTGCTTTTTTATTATTATTATTACTTTCACTTTCATATACAATGTTAGATGATTTAATATAAATTTGAAATTAATAATTTTATATTAAAAATTTATTTATTTTATATAAAGATAATAAATAAATTTTATCTAAAAATTTTAATTTGTGTATTTTTATATAAATATTTTAATTTATTTTGTCACAATTTGACTAATTTTAACTAAAGAATTATTTGAATTATTAAAAAATATTAATTTATATTTCATAACTAATGTTAACTATTTTTTAAAGAAAAAAAAGTTATAATTCTTTTCATTTTGATCAAAACGGATTGGATCGGACCGATTTATTGATCCGATGTGTATATCAAAATGAACACCCTAATTAGGATGGAAATCACATAATAGTCGCGTTTTAGTTTTAATATGGTTATAATATTTGTTATAAAAAATCTAAAATGATGCAAATATTATTACATCAATTCGTGAAATATTTGCATTTTAATAAAATAGGGTAGTTTCCGTTGCTTGTCTTCTGAAATCTAACCTTCAACTTAAAAGGGAAAATCAAGAAAATTTGTATTGGACCAAATTTAGTGTGGAGTAGTAAGAGAGTTTGAGTGGATAGAAAAGTTAAAAAGCCTAAAAATAAAAATAAAAATAAATTGATATACACAGCTTTTTTAGTAGTTTTATTTTTATTTTTATTTTGATGATCCCGTTATGAAGGTTTGGGTGCAACTCCTACTAGAAACTTCACAAAACATAAATAATAATAATAAAAAAATCTTGTTTAAGAATTTTGAATCTAGATGTTTCTATTAAATTTAAACAAAATGAATTCAGATATCAACAAAAATTCGTTATTCAATAATTAATAATAGTGGGATAAAATGCTGAAACTTCTGAAGGTCAACAAGTGTGGGTGAAGGATTACATGCGATTTTTTTGGATTGAGGTGTGATTTTCCTCCCTCGTTCTTCTCTTTGGAGAAAGGGGAGGTTTTTTTTTTCTGTAATTTTAATAGTTTTATGTTCTTATTTATTAGAATTTAGTCATCTATTATAGATATTATAGAGGTGTACGTGTCTTTTTATATGAGAGTTTTGTCATTTTTTTAGGTTCTTTTATATCTAGTTTTGTGATGTTGTTTTCAAAGATTTTTTTTTTTTTTTGGGATACTAGGTTGGGAAGAGAAACTATAAATGTACAAGACAAAATCAAAAAAGACAAAGGTAGTAGTTAGTAATTACAGACTAAGTTCAAAATGTTCAAGTAAATATCAATAAATTATGATGAAACTTACTCTAAATTGCTATTGATATAAAGGTTAGAGTGCGATAGCTGAATATATCAATATATTTGAAAAATAATAAGTTTTGTATTTGTGTAATAGTTAATATGTGTAATAGTTTGACAGTATCGAAATGTTATCACACGGTTCTTCTTAGATAAGATAAAATACCGAAAAGAGCAATAGCCTATTATTAGGTTAAGTTATGTATAGTTTTCGATTGATTGACGTTAAAAAAATTAATAATAGCACTCCATGTCCTATATTGAGTTATGAACAGAATTCCAAATCATATCAAAATAGCCCAAAAAAAAGAAGTCATGCACAAAATTAAAAGTTTTGAACATATTAATTAAGCGGCATTAATCACCGCAAAAGACATCGTACGAACGAAATCCACGTGTCCCAAATAATCTTCCAGCAGGATTGGCCTACCCGCAGGCTAATTTAATAGTGAAAAAAGGTTTTTAAAAAAAAAGGGAAGAAAGAAAAACACGACCATCAGCAGCTGCGTGAAAGATTCTTCCACTTGTATAAAGAATAAATATAATGGTTGCAGCTTTAGCAGCCCCTTTGGCTGTAAACGGAGCCAGAAAATGGCGAATTCAACTACCCTACAAGCATATCTCGAGAGTTCCAGAGTTATGAATCGAAGGCCCGATTACACGCTGACCTCTGCCGCCACTTTTATAATCTGGGTTGGGTCTCGGTACCGGTGGCGGCATCACCACTAAAGTCCACGATGACTCCATTCTCCCTAAACCCCAAACAGCTCGTTGTCATGTCTCCTTCAGGTATCAAGAAAATTTGTGTATAATTCGGGGTTAAAAGCTTAAAACAATTTCTGGGTTTTTCATTGAATCATGGATGTTGACGCATATTTATAAAAATGTATACGCGCCTACTATATGTTAAAGATTCGATCTCTGTAGCTGCTCTTTTCTGGGCAAACATACGATGCTTGAAAACACATCAAAGACATGATTTTGATGGGTCTAACATGTTATTTTTTGGTTCCTTTTTGATCTGGTTGATGTAATTTATTCTACAGGTGTACAGAAGGAAAGAATGGTGGAGTGAGGATATGTACGTAAGATCAGCAAGTAAGGGTCTATTTTGGTCTGTTGCCACTGGCGAAGCCTTACCCACATAAGCCTCCTAAACATGCTCTGATTGTGCAGCCTCCTGTTCTTGAAGGTGTGGAATCGTCAAATATGGAATTATTAGTAATCACTGACAAGTTTTCCCTTTTCTCTTCATTATATTATTTTACATTATTGAGACTTGGGATTTTACTGTTTACAATGCACTTGTTGGTTGAATATTCTTAATCTTGTCTAGTTTTCTAGATTGTCCAAGAGAATGACCTCATCCTGTCTAATTGATAGTATTAAAATGTTATCACAATGTTCTTCTTAGATAAGATAAAATACCGAAAAGAGCAATTAGCCTATTGTTAGATTAAGTTATGTATAGTTTTCGATTGACGTTAAAAAAATTAATAATAGCACTCCCATGTCCTATATTAAGTTCTGTACAGAATTCCAAATCATATCAAAATAGCCAAAAAAAAAAAAAAAAAAAAGAAGTCATGTCAAAATTAAAAGTTTTGACATATTAATTAAGCGGCATTAATCACCGCGTGACATCGTACGAACGAAATCCACGTGTCCCAATAATCATCCAGGATTGGCTCACCCGCAGGCTAATTTAATAGTGAAAAGGTTTTAAAAAAAAAAGGAAGAAAGAAAAACACGACCATCAGCAGCTGCGGAAAGATTCTTCCACTTGTATAAAGAATAAACAATGGCTGCAGCTTTAGCAGCCCCTTTGGCTGTAAACGGAGCTGTGAAAATGGCGAATTCAACTACCTCACAAGCATATCTCGAGAGTTCCAGAGTTAAGGAATCGAAGGCCTTGATTGCTGACCTCTGCCGCCACTTTTATAATCTGGGTTGGGTCTCTGGTACCGGTGGCAGCATCACCACTAAAGTCCACGATGACTCCATTCCTAAACCCCAACAGCTCGTTGTCATGTCTCCTTCAGGTATCAAGAAAATTTGTGTATAATTCGGGGTTAAAAGCTTAAAACAATTTCTGGGTTTTTCATTGAATTCATGGATGTTACATATTTATAAAAATGTATACGCGCCTACTATATGTTAAAGATTCGATTCTTGTATGTTTTTCTGGGCAACATACGAGCTGAAAACACATCAAAGACATGATTTTGATGGGTCTAACATGTTATTTTTTGGTTCCTTTTTGACTGGTTGATGTAATTTATTCACAGGTGTACAGAAGGAAAGAATGGTGGAGGAGGATATGTACGTGTTATCTCCAAGTGGGTCTATTTTGTCTGCGCCACTGGCGAAGCCTTACCCACATAAGCCTCCTAAATGCTCTGATTGTGCTCCTCTGTTCTTGAAGGTGTGAATCGTCAAATATGGAATTATTAGTAATCATCGACAGTTTTCCCTTTTCTCTTCATTATATTATTTTACATTATTGAGACTTGGGATTTTACTGTTTAATGACTTGTTGGTTGAATATTCTTAATCTTGTCTAGTTTTCTAGATTGTCCAAGAGAATGACCTATCCTGTCTAATTGATAGAATTTTAAGATTGTTGTGAGATAATGGTTAATTTGGAAACCTCAGCGTTAACGTGATTCATTGCACATACTTTTGATTAGGGAGTGTGAAATTTTTGGTTCAAGCACTAGATGCCCTAAATCATAAAGATCAAATAACTTCTATCCAAATTATGATCTGAAACCTATTTTGTAATATTTCCAGTTTTGTGATATTGACTTTACACGTGGAATGTACCATTTATTTTCTGCCTTAAACCTCCATTCTTGTGAGTGAAAATTCTGTTCTGCTTGCCAGGCATATCAGATGCGGAATGCTGGTGCTGTAATCCATAGTCATGGATTGGAATCATGTCTTGTAACAATGATCAATCCATTTTCAAAAGAATTTCGGGTAAATACATTGAATTAATCATTATCCTTGAAGATTTCATGGTTTTTCCTCTGAATTGATCAATCTTACATCATCTACATAGAGCTGATAAGTGAACCTGTTTTACTTTGTTGTACTTTTAAAACTAGTTTAATCCTATGTTACTGTAAAAACAGATTGAATTTATGGAAGGATTTCCAATCACCAGTGTAAAATAAAAAGGCCATTTCGTTTCTCCTTTGATATAATTTTGACTCTAATATATACCTTTGTGCTGTGACTTGAGGTCAGACACAGCATTTAAGAAATCAAGATGGAATCTTATGCGAAAACTGATCAGAATTTTGCCACAAAAAAAAAAAAAAAAAAAAAAAGAAGCAAGCAAGGTCAAACTTTCAATATTCTTGCAATAGGAAAAAGTTGAAATGATTAGGAAAATTGATCAAGAGGATATTGACTTAATTTGTTTTATTTTTTTATGTATTAATACACAGATTACTCATATGGAAATGATCAAAGGAATTCAAGGGCATGGTTATCATGATGAACTTGTTGTCCCAATCATTGAAAATACTGCTCAGGAGAATGAGCTCACGGAATCTCTTGCTGAAGCCGTATTTACTCTTCTTTTCCTTTTCTCATGATCCATTTCTGTGATGATTGATTGTGCATGGAGCTTTGATTTTACAGCCAGCTCATGCGTGCCTGTTTGCCTCTGTTTACTCCAATTATATCATGATGAACTTTTGCATATTTTGCATGGTTGTTGGGAAATAAAAACTGAAATGATATGATGGCTGTATGAAAGAATTCCTAGGATATAGATAGACATATGCCTGTTATAAATCTTTGCCTGGATTACGTCCAGGATAATCAGATAGTAAATCATACACCTGTTCAGAGAGAGACACAAAGTATCACTACTGTATAAAGATAGCCATTTCCTCATTTATGCCAATGAGTAAAGTCACTAGATAACAGCATAAGATTTACTAATGGTGCATCTTTTAACAGTTCTTGTCATTTCCATGCTCTGTTTCCCTGTGTCCTGAATTGTTTATAATGTAAATGTTTAATTTGGTTGTGTATATTGAGTGATAGTGTTTCGTCATGAGTGTTGACTTTTTGTAGATAAAAACTTATCCAAAGACAACAGCTGTTCTTGTGCGGAACCATGGTATATACGTGTGGGGTGATAATTGGATCAGTGCTAAAACACAGGTTTGTGATCAAAATTTTATATTGTTTCCCAAAGAAATTGTTTTATTATACAAAATAATATGTCAGAGACATAAGCATGTCCATATGTAGTTTGGATTGTAACTTTGGAAGATGGAGATATGTATTTGAAGCTTTATTTTCATATTATGCATCTCTGCAACATGGTGGGGTAGAGGCTTAGTTGTTGTCATTGTTGTTGTATGCATCTCTGCAAATGGATGAAACATAGCAAATGGGTTGCACCACCATTATTCATGGTTTTGTGTATTCTTTCGTCAGCTCAATCTGATTCTGATTTTTGTTCATATTAAACCCATCATGCATATATTTGATGGAGTTATGTCTTTGCTATCTCTCTGTCAATTCCTGAAATTTTTTGTAGAACTCTTGGATGAAGGCAACATTTTGTTTGGCATGCTTCTTTTCTGACTTTTAACTTGTTCTTCCAGGCAGAGTGTTATCACTATCTATTTGCTGCTGCCATTAAACTTCACCAATTAGGATTGGATTGGTCAACTCCTATACATGGGCCCATTAATGTTCGGCGTGCTATTACACCTATGAAAGCAATGAAGGTTGCTTCAAATAATGGTCTTGAACCATTAAAAGTAAGTTTCTCCACTGTTTGTATCTTAGACTTAAGCTGCGAGTTTAATTTGCAGCAGCTATGAGGTATTCTTTGAATATTTTTGCAATTTTATAATGAAGTATCAATGTGCTACAGCGCTGCATTGTTCTGGACATAGAGGGGACCACTACGCCAATATCATTTGTCACAGATGTTCTTTTCCCTTATGCACGTGAAAGCGTGGGGAAGCATTTAGATTCAACATATGAAACAAGGGAAACACAAGATGATATTAAGTTATTGCGAGCTCAAGTAGGTCAACATATTTTGTATAACTGTCTTAAATATGTTAATGTTGGATGGTTGCCACTTTATTGTTTTGTACCATTGAAAATGCTAAAATTTTGACCTTATTATCTTGCTTTGGAAAGCAATATGTACACGTGTTTACATAGATTGATCCACATTTCATTCTAGTTGGTTACATATCAAGAGTATTTCACTTATTGAGTATTCGTTATACAGGTACAAGAAGATTTAGCAAATGGTGTTAGTGGAGCCGTGCCAATCCCAAATGATGATGCAGGGAAGCAGGAAGTAATTGCAGCTTTGGTTGCTAATGTGGAGGCAATGATTAAAGCTGACAGAAAGATCACTGCTTTGAAGCAATTGCAAGTGAGTGGATAGATTCTGACAAATCATTTGTACCTTCCCTATATGCTCCTAAGGATGCTGCTCTACATTAATTGAATTTAAAAGGAATATAGTCACCTTGAGACCACTTACTGACTTGGCTATCCATTCAGGGTCACATATGGCGTACTGGATTTCAGAATAATGAGCTAGAAGCCATTGTTTTTGATGATGTACCTGAAGCACTGGAGAGGTGGCAAGCCTTAGGCATCAAGGTTACATCCCCAAAGCCCTTTTTGTCAGTAATGTTAAACCTCTAGGAGTGTTCTAGCTGTGTCAACCTTCATCTTTGGCAAAAGTACTTCAGAGGATGGCAATTTAAATTATTACATCATTGATATGTTCCCCTGGTCATATTGGCACAGAACAATCAACTTTAGTATGAAGCATAGTATTTTCATGTTTCATAAATTTCTCTTATTATTATCTATGTTCTCTTCCAATCTCTTTCTGGAGGAGTTTGGAAGTAGATTAATTTGGCTGTTCAAATCAATTACGGCTTGATTTTCCTAGTCTGCAGCTAGCCTAATGACCATCCAATCCTGTTTCATACTCAGGTGTACATCTATTCGAGTGGTAGCAGACTAGCACAGAGACTTTTATTTGGTAACACAAATTATGGAGATCTGAGAAAATATTTGTCTGGCTTCTTTGATACTACCGTGGGGTAAGTTTATTCCTGCTGGACATGTATTTTACTTGATTGCTGTTAATTTTATCTTATTTTAGACGCTTTATGCATTAAATCATTTATTCTGGATTCAGGAACAAGAGAGAAACAAAAAGTTATGTTGAGATTACAGAATCACTTGGAGTAGACAACCCTTCAGAAATTTTGTTCGTTACCGATGTCCATCAGGAAGCAACAGCTGCCAAAGCAGCAGGTAATCTGCTCTTGTGGTTTCTCTTTCAAGTAACTTGCACATGTGTTGGACTTGAATACTCTCCCCTCCCTGCGCAAACAAACAACGCATAACAAACTGAAGTTCCATTTGGCACACTGTACAGTTGTGCTCTCAGCATAAATAGTAGTGTACATGTGCATGTCTTCACCACAAAACAAGGAAAACAGATGCTTATGTTTTATACTATAATCTTATCATTGAAATTTTGCGCGGACATTTCAGGTTTGGACGTGATTATTTCTATTCGGCCAGGAAATGGACCTCTTCCTGAGAATCATGGGTTCAGAACAATCAAATCTTTTTCAGAAATCTGATGTGGAATATATAATCTTGTAATAGGTCTTAGGTGGCCGGATATATCACAAACTTAAAATAAGTCTTACTTTTGTCTGGAGTCTCATTAGTTTTGCTCTGGACATTTGTGCTTCGGTGGCATTGCCGCAACTTTTTGTTTGTGATATATGATACTGTTTAGTTTGTTATAAATAAAGAAGTAGGATCTTAGTAGAAAATTTAATTATAGATATCCCTATCTGCAGACTATGAAAAGGATACTTAATTCATGCTCAAGATCCACTTGTGCAGGCAGGCATATTTGCGATTCACTCAAAAGTAAATTCTGTCATAAATTCATTTGGACAAACTGTAAACCATCCAAAAGTTTTGGAGCTAGGTTTATGACTTGAAATGGGTACTGTTCATTTGTTCTTCCTGAAGAAATCATCAGAGGAGGGAAAAGCCAGATTCATAGTGTCGATTCTTGATCCACCAATACTCATAATTTATGTTCTGGGTTCAAATTTCTCCACCCCATGTCTAACCCAAAAGCCTAAAATAGAAGGGATTTTTGCTTTCATTGCAATACTTAGAACAGTTAACAGATAAAGTGGAAATCTTTGGATTACAAAAAGGATGCATGTTTCTGAAGTCTGAACCCAAGAAGTGGAGAAAATTACAAAGAGTGTTTCAGCTTATAACATATTCCGTGCACGTCCCAATTACTTAAACATTGATTGTGTCATCTCTAATTCGTTCGTTACTCAATAATCAATATTGTAACAGAAATACGTGTATAAATGAACAGAACTGAATGAAAAGGAAAGGGAAAGAAAGGGATCGCATTTTCTCTGCTTTTAGTTATCTAATTATTGCTTGTTTTACTTCTTTCTCAATCATCATAGCCTCCCAACTTTCTCTTTCCAACCTTTTCCCTCTCCCCATGTGTTTTCATTTCCGCATTGCCGGTCTCCTGAGTCAAAAGACAGCATTAACTTAGCACCCCCCATAATTTAATGCTTGCTTATACCGTAGAAATTGTGCTCCTAGTTGTACCTTTCAGACTTTCACTTGGATCATTGCTTTCTTTTCTTTTCAATTACGTTTGTATCAAACATGTAAAAAATGCAGCAGCCCGAAAGCAGAACAGAAAATTTTATAAAAACAACTTCTTACGATTAGTGAGTGACATTGATCAGAATTTTTCTTTTCCATTTTCCATTTTCCATTTTCCTTTCACTTTCAAACACACAAGGAGGAAAGGATGTTAGTTACTGTTAGGTAATAATACCCAATCCATTCACTTTCGCATTTCAACCAAAGATGAAAGAAATAAAGAAAATTTGTTCCCAACCAATAAGAACAAAAGAATTTACTATTCAGTTCACGCACCAAACCCCACTTGCGAATTCTTTAACCAATAAAATACTGGTGCAGAAGAAAGACAGCCTCGAACCCGATGATGCCTGTGAAAGAGAAGTCAAAAATATGGGCTGGTGTTGATTTTATCAGAGCTCAATGTAATAAAATATCTTGAAATGTGGGTCATTCCTGGTGCTTAGTACCTCAATTAACTTCCAAATTCCTACCATCAAAAGATACCTTATGGACTCACTGGAGCCATACATCCAATCATCAGGGGCAAAATGGATTCAACTAATTACAATTTTAGTCATTTCTTAGGAAATATCATCAGGCTTGTGAAATTGACTCTCCAGCAAGATGGGTCCCATTAGGCCTGTGTTCCTCCCTTTTTACATATACACAGGATTTCAGGATTTCTAGATTTTCTTCAGTTGTGTGGGTGTGGGTGTGTGTCCTAGCACAGTAAAAGTACTCTCTGGTGTTGGGCCAGTGAAAGCTGCATAAAACCTCCTGCACCTACCTATGTATAAGTACCAACTTACTTCTATCATTTCTTACTCACATTTCGTAAAATTGTACAGTAATTATTTTTCAGCTCCTGAGTTTCAATTTGAAATGCAGCAACCACTTATTATATGGTCCTGTATAAAATGTCAGGTTTCAACCCTTTTCTCAAAAACCCATTATTGTGTTCCCCTTGTAAAAATTATTGTCATCTGAACTACAAACACAATAAAAAAAGATTGTAACAAATCTTGTCCAGAAATAATGGATCATTATGAAAACATGTTGATCTAAAGTTATAAAGATTGAATCTTTATTTTCTTTTTCCCCATTTCCAGTTATTGGAAGTGCATATATGCTTGCGAAAATGTAGCACTTATCTTTGTAGTGATAGTTAATGCAAGTATAAGAATCTGAATTTGATCCTACCAAATACGACCATTATAAGATCATTATCATATGTGTTAGTGCAAAGTGCATATATGCTGAGAATATGAATCATTTTACATCATCATTCAATCAAATTAAAGCAAACTTTGACAATGTTTTCACTGATTGTAAAGAAGTTTAAACTGGGATTATAACCTTCTTCCTATTATTTACACGCACATTAAAATGCAGCCATACATGTGACCCAAAACATGGACAACTCCACAAGATGGAAATTAGATTTTCGGCAGTTTCATGCCATGACACAGTCAAAAGAAGAGTAAAAAGAAAACAAAACAAAACTGAAGTTCACAATTGAACAAAGTCCAAGAAAGAAATGAAGCAAGTAAAAATCAACTTCTCATTTTTCTTTTTTCTTGTCTTGAGACAACAAAAGAAGAAGAGAGATCAATCAAATTGTACATTTGAAGCAGATGTTGATCTCTACCTGTCACTTTAAACCCTCCCACAGACTTGCAATTTTTCAATTTTTTTTTTCAAGAAGAAGAGCCTGATACTCTTGGTGAAGTGACAGGGAAAAGTGGCAATAACTGCGGCTCAGAATCCCGAGGTGTGGTTGTTCTTGGGGATGGATGCAAATAAAATTTCTTTTCAGCTATAGCCTTTTCCTCCTCTGAAGAATTTCCCATTAAAGGTGAAGACTTGTTAAAGGTGTCTTCGTTCAATGGTGTAACAGGGCTAAGAAGAAGAGAAGGAAAATCAAGAATGCTTGGAGACAAGATCTCAGGCTTGCGAGGTGAAAAGCTCGAATTTTGATGAAAAGCCGGCACCAAAGGGCTGATCTTGAGGCCATTCTTGAGACTGTTCCTTCGCTCATACAGCTTAAATCCCTGCTTCTTTTGTCCTGTCTTGATGGGTGGGATGCTGCAGCCTTTATTGTTGTTAGTAGAGGTGGTGGTGGGGTGTAGTGGATCTGATGGGGCATTTTTTGAGGCTTGTTTAGCTGTTTCCGACGATCCAGTCAGCATCTGAACCACTTGTTTGAAGGTTGTGGTGTCTGCTTGAACAAAGGTTGTGGGATATGGATTGACCTCAGATCTAGATACAGGTTTTGGGGTGACTGGTGGAGTTGGAACCTGGAGTGATCCATTGCTGTTGCTACAACTTCCATTGCTGTTTGGGGAGTTAGTGGGAGAAGGGTTCTCTCTGTCCTGAGGTTTCGAGGCAATCTCCATTGAATATTTTTGGAAATTGTGAGAACCCTCTTCAGTTCAGTCGTGGAGAGAAAAGTGGTAGGCAAAGACTTTTAGAGGGGGCGGGGGCGGGGGCGGGGGCGGGGGCGGGGGGGTGTTGGAAAGAAAAGATGAGAAAGAAATATTTTTTGAGTTGGTTTGGGTGGAGAAGAAGAGATGAATGAGTGAAAAACAAGGCTTTGGTAAGAATGGGATTGCTTATTTGCTTTTGTTTTGTTGTGCACTTCCGGGGTCTTAGAGCCACACTTTATCTCTCTCTCTCTTGACTTATTTTCTGTGTGTTTCTTCCTTTCCCTTTCTCTCTCTCATGTTGTTTTATTTCTATTTTGGTTTTTGCTTTTTGGGTGGGGTTAGTACTACCAGAAGGATTGATTGGCAACCCAGAAAACGCAGCTCAACGGTCTTTTAGATAACAAAAAAAGGTGACTAAGGAGGCAAAGGCAATGGCTCAAGTTTGGAATTTTTAGGCATCTGAACACACAGAATCCTCATCAACATCATCAACCAGATTCAACATCAACTGGCCCTTTGATCCCTTTTGGCTTGCCCTTTGTGGGGGAAAGGAACTGGGAATTTTTCATTTTCAATTTCAATTTTCAACTCTACTAATATTAGTGTGCATTGACTTCAGAGCCTGACTGTAATGAGACTCTGGTTGTGTCACTGTGTGTCTGTGTGTGATTGGGATCGCCTCAGATGTTAACATTTGATCAGTAATACTGCTACCGTCCAACACAAACATCAAAGTGAATGAATGATTGGATGAATGAATGAATTCTTCCGCATTTTGAGCGCGTCTTGTACACTTCAATCCCACATGATGAGAAATCATATTCCTTTCCTCCTCTCCTCCATCATCCTACCTACTACTGTTTCTTTCCCTTTTTTTTTTTTAACGTAAAGATTATTTCACACAATCATTTATAAATTTTCGCTACACACTCTGAAAATATGACTAATCCTTTAAAATTAGGCACAACCCGCTGCAAGAAAACCTAACAACGTTATTGGGACTTGATCCCTAATCATTATTAAAATTAATAACTTACTCTGCTTAAAAAGTATCGATAAACTAAATTCAGAACCCTTTGTCCATCACCCTCTATTTTTTTTAATTTTTTTTTTGCAAAATTAACCTTGGATTCTTCCAATTCTTCCTTAAATCTATGTTTCTCCTCCTAGTGTTTATTCTTAAAAAATCACCATAAAATAAGAGTTATTGAAGAAACTCGAAATTTCATAGAAAGACATCACGATTTGTTATGAGAAAGAGCATTCATTTGGAGAATATTACAAGGGTTGAACTTTCCAACTTAGGATGTTCTACTAAAGGTTGTGTGGAGGGCACGGGGTTTAACATTGAATTGTATGTTTGGATGTTGTGGTGATTTTCCTTTCCTTTTATTATTCAAAAGCCATTTGTACTAGCATTATTAATTCTTTGAAGAGTAACGAATGTAAGTTTGAAAACTCGTACAATTCTTGTACCAAGAAAAATTCAGTCCATGGACAAACAAATAGTCCAATAAACCTTGCTTGAACTTTGAGAAAACAATACTTAAATTAATTGTTTTCACACAAAATCAAACAAGAAAGCGTTGGCTGAATCAAGAAATATGTGCCACTTCCACATACACGTTTTCTAGTAGTCAATAGAGTTGCATCCCTATATTTTAAATTGCTTAATGAAACTAATAAAAAAAACATGATACATATAAATTTGAATGAAAATATACGTTTCAATAGAATACTATAACGAAATATAATTCAAATATTCGTAGGATAAAAAGTTATTATTGTATGCTCCATTTAAAATCGTCTCAAAATTCAAGATGATAGATTTGGATTTAAGGTGTTTTATTGCAGTGAATATTGAAGGTCTCTTGATATGTAGTAATAATAATAACTGACTGGTTGGCAATTAAGTTAGGAGTTTGCTAATTAGACATCATTAATTGTTAAGCCAAAGCATTTAAGAGTGAAATGAAGAGTTAAGGTAGAAGTACAAATACATAAAGACCCTTGTTAAGGTTCAATTAGCAGAAAATAAGGGTTATTGTATTCTAATATAAGTGGTACATGTTACTTATTATAAGTCCACTTAAACGATTCTCCTTGTTATTGCATTTTGCACTACCAAAAAATGAATGAAGAAAAAAGAAGCATGTCAATTATAAAGAGAGAACAAGAATCGAATGCTCATTCAGATGAGATGGGAATACTGTGAATGGACGGACAAGAATAGGTCACCCAATTGTCCTCATTGCACTGTCATTGCTCCATCAAGTGTAGGATGCAAAAGCAGCAAAATTTTGAATTTTAATTTGTTTTTCGTGTTAGATTTAGTATAGGTAGCTAGCTAGGTATCAAAGCACAAAGATTTAGTTCCATTATTCGATCGAGTTTGAGGATTAAACAAAAACCATCTAATGGTTATTAAAAACTCAAAAGAGAACAGCTTCATTGGGAGGAAAATTTTCTGAATCAATACATTAAGTTTTTATGGTTTGCTTCTCATAATGTATTTTTGTGTATTTTAAAACCATTTTTTACATTCGCGATATAACTTGTATCTCACGTTGTTTATATCAAAAAACATTAAAACGTTCTTTAAAATGCCAACTATAATCACCTTATAAGTCTTCATTGGTTTTATCTCCGATGACAAGTTGTAAAAACAAGAATAAAAGAGGTGGCCGGCTTGAGTAAAAAGGGCCTGCCTAATCCCAGGTGGAAACATCTCCAATTTTCTGATGGTACTTTTTGGTACTTTTCTTTTTTGATGAACATGAGATGAACCGTACATTGGCATTAATCCCATATGGCATCGTCCTTCCGAATTGAAGTTTTGGGACAGTTTTGATGAGTGTGCGCAGGATACTTACCGCCCCAAATATATCCATCAAACTTTGATACCTAAGCAAGGTTGGAGAGGGAAGCTTGATGGACCAAGGGTAGCAGTCCTATCTGTTTCAGAACATGTACAAAATTTGCTGACTGTCCTAAACAGGAAATGGCCCCAACTTGATAATATATATATATATATATATATATATATATATATATATATATTCACATATCTTGAACTCCTCTTACCAAATATGTTCCAACTCCTCTCATCTCGTGACCCACTAAGGTAAGAATCACTAGTAATCCACTTAGTCGTGACCACTAAAGAATCCGTTACCTAAGAAATACGTAAGGCCCCAAGAATCATCACGATATCCCGAACTTTCCTCATTTTGTGACTCATTAAGGTATCCTGCTACCCAATAGTCATGTAAGATCCTGAACGTGACTCCACTGCGTCGGTATGAGACTAATCTTTCAAGATTAAATGGAATTATCCCAAATTTCACACCAACAACGATAATCAAGATTTGATCCCACGACCTCCCTTAGAATTACTCCCAAGTTTTGCCGCTGAACCATCCCCAAGGGACCCCAACTTGATATGTTAGATCGTGGTGGCTTTGGGCAGGGGAGAAGTATGCCTTGCCATGCAATGCAAGGATTAGAGTTGGTATTGTTCCTACATTCATTTGAGTATTTTATTCTCCTTGTCATAGATTTTTTTTTCCCCTAGGGAACATTTTGAAACCTTTGTGGCTGATAGTGTTTGCGTTAGATTTGATTATCTTTCTTTCAAAATGTGTTCTGTTTGGATACTAAAAAATCTAATGATACCATACTTACCAGATTCTCAATTTGGGACTAGAGAATGGATTACATTTTCGACACTACTAATAAATCCATTGTACTTCATCACTACCAAATCCCACGTACTTAATGTACGTGATTACATTAAAAAAATAATAATACAACTGGTTAACGTATTTTACTAATTTTGGAAAGGTCAAAAAAGAAGAAATTGAGTTGGATTGCGATGGAGTAATCTTTGACCATAAATAAATTTTTGGGAGGACCCTTTTTATTCATTATTTCAGTTCATATAGGACAGGTAACATTTGGGTATGGAATAAAACTGTGGACCACATTTTGTATTTTGTTAGCATAGGGTGCATGAATTTTGATTTTTGAGTAGTCCGCAACGCATGCATGATGGCATAGCTGGACTCCATTTTTTTTTTATTAATCACAACTTAAAATATTTAGGAGGGCAACAAATTTTTGTTTATATTTTTTTTTTTAATCTCAATTTTCAGCTGCCATAACTGGTTTTATCAAAAAAAGAAAATTCCCTCTAAAATTCCTAAATTCTGTAGACTTTGGGCTGCCCTTTCCTAAGCCCTGCTGTAACTTGTACAAATGTGTGGGCCATGATATATTATCCATGCAAGCAGGATTCTAACGTGGTAATAATTGTTTTCATCTTATGGTAAATCATAATTCTTTCCACCATCCTTGAATAACATAATGGTGATTACTGATGCCATTGGTAATGCTGCTACTGTATCTGTAGCAAACAGCAATGGTGTAAAGTACAAAACCCTCCAACTCGATTGGAGGAAGACCATGACTAGTAAGGAAGAAAAGCCACAATAAAATTACATGATGCAAATTTGGCATTTCTGTCAAAGTGCTCTGGCCACACTTTTGAATTCATTCAAACATGAATGGAGTATTTTCTGACGTTTCTGAAGGGATTCCCTTTCATTCTGAAGAACATCAATGGCTCCAGGAGTGACAAACATGTCCATAAATTTGTCATCATTGACCGCAAATAATTCCAGCCCAAGTGCTACCACGAGCCTGTCCCGACTGTTAAAAATGGCCACAGAGGAAGTAAGAGTTCATTGAAATAGAAAGACAACACACATTGAGTAGAGATTCTTGACTTACCAAGGGGTCAAGAAACTGGAATTTAAAGTTGATGCCACACTCCGCTCAACCAGAACTTCCCGCATTCGAGCAAAATGCATTGCAGCTGATGAGCATATCTCTGAGTAGGCCGAGCCTGATTTGGAAACAATATCTCCATTTCCAAACAAGAAGGAACCATTGTTTTGGCCTCTTAACTGCTCTGAATTCCTGCTGTTTCCTGTAACTCTTGAATGGCGTTTCTTTCCTCCAACTTCAATACAGTTTCCATGTTCCTTTTTGACAGCGTAATTTACAGCACCTGGCTGGTCAGGTGATGGGGTCTCAGGCACAGTCATTTGGCATTCCCTGAGAGCTTCTCTAGTTTCTTCACCTTTTCCTGGTGTGGTTTCCTGAACATTTTTTTCTGGGGGTATGTTTTCTTGATTTTTTACAAGTGCATTGCGCAATGATGGTGCCCCATCAGATAGCTCAAGGCAAAAAGGACTAGCTGAAGCTTGGTAAAATGAACTAGAATTACCGAAGTGGTCATTCTCATAGCAGACTTGAGAGTATGGGCTTGTAACTGAATCAAGATGGTGTCTGACCAGTTGCTTACACTGTTTGGCTAGATCTTGTACAAAGCGATTATATGAGTGCCTCAAAGCAGCATGAAAACCAACATATCCATCCATATCTCCTGCTTTCAGACCATCTGCAGAATAAAATGAAAGTTAGGAGTCCTACCACTATGATGTTTCACTCTTGTTTTTCTTCAACCATAACTTGTTCAGTCCGATAACCACATAGTAGAAAATACAGCTAAAGCATTGGATAGATGCTGTCAGAACTAACTATGAGTTCTATGAATTGCACGACTGAATGGCCTGGATGAATTCATGACCTGAATCAAGAGTTTAATTCCCTTATACCATGGGATACTATTGAGCAAGCAGAGGCTACAGATGTTAAAAATTAAATTCATCACTTAAAAATAAGCTAGTGACCAGCCATTATTTGCGTGCTTTGATCTGAGATGCCCATCTATCAATTATGTTTATCTACATAGAATTCAGACTGCATATGCAAGTACTAACAATCAAAACCTCTATAAGGCCATGCTTTGCAACAATTTCAGGAGGAGTTATCAGACTAAACCTGATTTGTTGCAAAATTTATTCAGCTTCCGACAGAATAACCAAAAGACGCTGGACATGTAAATAAAATACAATTCAAATATTCTCCTAAATCCTACTGACTACAATTAAGACAAATATCAAATGAACTAGACAGAAACAAAATGAGAGCTTCTCCCAGCAAACTACTGGGATGAAAATCTTACATTCAGTATCATGGCGGTGATTCCTCTCGACAGCCAGATCAAAAAGTTTCCCCAAAACAAAAGCAAGTCGATCACATGCTGTGTCAAGTAGGGGAGCGAGCCATGACCGTGCAGCAGCACGTGCAATCTCTGCAGCTGCCTCTGTAATTCCTCTACTCCCACCTCGGCCAGCATGAGCAAGTAATATGTTTGCCACCTGATAGACATTCACCGCAATCAAGCTTCTTACTCCTAATATAATAATCCATTGCTCTGGGCAGAGAATTACCTTTTCCCTTGAAACTGGGGGGCACTCAATGGAGTATGTGGCACATCGAAATTCATGCATCACTCTTTCAAAAGCAGCTCCTCCATAGAGTCGTAAAGAAGCATTTGGGGGCTTGATATCTGCTATAACACCGGGCCAACAACCAATTCCACTCTCTAAGCGTTCCTCTTCTGTTGTTTTTCCCCACTGCTCAGGGTCCGGATCTGCTGCTCCATCAATAAGGGCTCCCTTTCATCAATTGCACGAGAAAAATGGGTTTCAAAGGAAATTAATTATCTGAAATATCCTTATTCAAGAATAGGAATAAGAATAGGGCGGCTGATTCTTGTATTTTCTTGAAGGCAAAAAAAAAAAAAGAGCAATTGCGCAAAAAAATTTAATTATATCTGTAATCCATACCATGTGGTTGCATATAGAAGCAGCATGCAACATGGCAGATCTCCGAAGATGAGAAACATCAGAAGTGGCTCTTATCTTGGAATCCATCCTGGCTAGTTCATTAGTAACCTCACTGCAGCGCTGTTCAAGCAATGCCAATGTAGCTGGGGCAGCTTCTTTGTATCTCCTCTGCAGTTCCGATTCCAAAAATTCTCTTAGACAACCAAAACCAATGTGAGACCTGTACTTTTCTTCATCAAAACCGCCCTTAACACCATCACGCAGATAGCGTAATATTTCTGCATCTACTTGTGATATTTGGCTGCGAAATTCATCATTTGAGACCGTGCTCTTCTCCTTTGGCAAGGCCACAAAAAAAGGTCGCGTGTTCTCCCCAAGGTATCCACTTGTACTCAAGTAGCGATCAACTTCCCAACGGTCACTGAACTCCTGAGTACATCAGTATTTCTATTAAGTTGTGTATCTCCAAGCACAAGCTCAAAAACATAAACAACTTCCAGAAAGAGTCAGGCTAATGTACCTTCAGCCTATTATCAAACTTTGATACAACAATTACAGTCCTTCGGAAGGTTGGATCAATATCTCGAATGGAATCCAACCACAACGATGAGCACCACTCAACACTGCTCTGTTGAAGGAACAAAAGGATGCGGTGAGGAGGACTAGCTAGAGATTTCACCATTGATAAAATCTCATCCGGTGTACTCTCTGGTTCGCCTCTCTTAGCCTGCCAACATAAACCATGCTTCAAATTTAACAGGTTTGACAAACTCAAAATCAGCTATCAAAATTCCAAAACATCACTTTCAACTTGCTTTACGCATCCCTTTCAAGAAAGCTTACCTTTAGAACAAAGCCCGGTGTATCAATGATGGTCAGATTAGGACAATGTGCGTATTCTGCTCTCATCACAATGGGCTTTGAAGAAACGGCAGTTTTGGTCTTTTTCAAAAGAGCCTCTGTCCGAAGCTTTATGGTATCAGCTACAGCGGATGCCAAACAAATTGGGCTCCCATATTCTTCCGAATCCTCCTCCTAAATTCATAGCCAACATTCATCATTTCCTTCAATTATCTCTTCCAATTTATTTTCAACAAATTCCCATAAAGTACAAGTAGCATTCTAATTACAGAAAGCTGTAAAAATCTCCAAGATTACTTACACCCATTATCATTTCTTTAATTATCTCCAAAGTTTCAAGCCAAGTATCCTAAATATTACACAATGCTAACCCATGCTTGCTTCCAAATTATCAGTAATTTTAAACTATTATTGAAAATATACAAATTAACGAATCCTATTACAAAGTTCATAACTTCATTAATCACATCACAAGTAAGATGAAAGAAAACCGTAATTTTCCAACATTTAACCTATTCACTAATTTAAAGTTCTTCTAAGACCAAAATTATTAATCATAACATATGCTGCAAATACAGCAAATAAATAAATAAGAAGGGCAGAAAACCTGAAAACGGCAACGGGGTTCCAAAGCAGTAGGGTCATGGACCATTTGAAGAATGAGGGGTCGTCGGGTACCCATTTCGACTTCCCGGACATTGAACCGAAACCCGAGAAGGGCTTCGAGAAGAGAGCTTTTCCCATCGGACTGACCACCTAGGGCAACAATTTCAGGAATGGGGAGTTTCTCCCCGAAGGCAACAGCGGCTGCCTGAAGGCGATTGTAGGCTTCGAATCGGGTCTTGAATTCTGAACGGGTGCGGGCTGATGAAGGCTCGTTTAATTGGTGGTGCTGCCTTTTGGAAATAGAGGAGGAAGTGGTTCCGGATTTATCAGAGATGGGAGTCTTGACTGGGCTAGTCAGGAAGCCGGTTTTCGTCGTCGTCGTCGCCATGGAAGAGAGGTTCTGTTCCTCTCACTCTTCGTCAAATTCAGACGCGCATAGAGCGAAGAATTTGAATTTGAAAGAAAGGAGACGTTGGTTGAATAATGGGCTGGACCTTCGGTTTGGGCCGAACGAAGCAAATACTCCTAAATAATGTATTTGAATCAAACCAAGATTGATGGCTTTTTTGGGTGTGACTTGCTAAGGCTCCATTTGGAGTGTGATGTATTTGAGAAAAGTTGTATTGAAATGTGTAAAAATTTTTGTAGGTATTTTTT
Organism: Gynochthodes officinalis; assembly: GCA_020080225.1. Classification (NCBI taxonomy): domain Eukaryota; kingdom Viridiplantae; phylum Streptophyta; class Magnoliopsida; order Gentianales; family Rubiaceae; genus Gynochthodes; species Gynochthodes officinalis. The sequence continues at coordinate 3,136,803 of CM034623.1, read as the reverse complement.
AATAGAAAAAGTATTTTAAAGGGAAATTTTTTTCAAATTATGTGAGAGGAATTTGAGTGGAAAAACTTAAATTTTAAATTTTGAAATAAAAATTTATTTGGAGTGTGATGTTTTTATTTAAGAAAATGCCCTACTTTTTCTAGTTGAGAATAGAAATGGATTGTCCAAATGAAGCCTAAATGTTTTTTGAGCCCAATGGACGAGAAATGTACAGTAAAGCCCAATTCAAAGAACCTCTTGAAAATTACCACCCAAAAAAAAAAAAAAAAAACTTTTGTGAAATAGAGTATGAGAGTTAAAGAAAATTTGTGATCTCAGCATCAAACACATGGAAATTGGCGTCTCATTCTCTATTGAGAGTGAATGTACTTAACCTAAGTATTTAATAGGCTAGATTAGAAATGCATATTATTCAATTTTCGGAATGAAAGAAATTATTACGAATTACTTTTAGTGAATCATTGGATACCACTATATTTTCAAATCCTCTTAAAATGATACGACTTTGATTTGATGAGTGCTACCTACCATAGATATTTATTTTGTAATTTGGTATTATCTCACCTTTTTGACCCAAGAAGAGGAAATTTCACCATATAAATCCCTTCAAAACGCTAATATTTTACCCTATGGTGAAGTTGCATTAATAATGTAACATTACTTGAACACATATACCTTTTCTTTCTTCCTTCCCTAATCTACATACATAAATTACACATGGAGAACGTTTCTCCTAAACATCCAAGGAGCTAGAAAACAAAAATCCCATAGTTTCTTTGAAGCTTAATTTCATTTTTTTTCCCCTAAGATTTTAGAGTAATGATATTCATAATGACTTTTTATCGCGACGGATGTGGCAATCACAAAATCGTTCTTTATTATTTGACATGTTTTAAGGAGTATGATAATTGAGTTTTGACTTTTTATACTTATCATATCAGTCATTATGAAAGTTATTATATGTATCATTACTCAAGATTTTCCATACAAAGACTTCGTCTCCAAATCAAGTTGGTGTTTTTCATAACGATACGTACGTTGTTACATTTGACTCGATCAATTTATCTACTTAGATAAGTCGTGAAATGTGAGTTTGGTTCTTTTCACCTGATTCATTGTACCATGCGGGGTTTGTGCCGGTGGCAATGGCAGAGAGTTAAAATACAATAATATCTTGCGTGTTTCTAAGCTTGACTTACTTGCATGACAGGGCCAAAAAACACATGCATTGTAATTAACATCCATAGAAGTAGTTGTGCTAGCTAGATTAGATAGCTCTCTTCGTTGTCTTCCCATTCTTTAAAAATGTTTGCAGAGTTCACTCGTGCGGGCGGCATGAGAGGGACGGTGGGACTTTGTCAAAGCTCACATGCATGCATGCATGCATGCAGAGCTGCAGGGAGTAGGGAAAGGGAAGACCAAGACCACCATTGATGACCACATTACACTCTTCTTCTGTTTTGCTCATCAAGTGTGAACCCTAATTGTCCCAAATTTCATTGCTCACTCTTTTGTTATTCTCATTAAGTATGCATGTGCCATACTTACAAATTTCATTGATCATTATATTAAATACCGATATATTAAATGATAAATTCAGTCTCATCAAATTAGTTATCGATAAATATATCGATCCCTTATTTGAATCATTCTAAAAATTCAAAAAATTTGATTCCGGTGAATAATTCTCAATCTTTTTAGCCCAACTTGTACTACCATGTTAAAGTTTTTGAACATGAACTATAAATATATAACTTTCTCCAAATTAATAACGCTTGTATGGTATGGTGATTAGAACAATAATTTTGTTGTGTTGTGGTCCTTGTGGACTATATACTACATTGCAGCCACTATTGGCTGCGTGCATGCAATACTGGATCCATGTGATCTAGCAAAGTCAACCATGTGATCTTGGAGCGTAACCATGATGGTATAGTTTGATTGGAAGTGTAATTTAATTCAAACCTCAAAACATAATACTCCTCTCCCTTTAAAAAAATTTTATTATTATTAAAATATAATTTTTATTAATTATTAAATACAACTCATTTAATACACCATTAAATATATATTTTTATATTTTTATCCTTATTTTTTAATATTAAATATATATAATTATTATTAATTAATATATTTTAAGAATTTAATTTTTTTTTAAATTAAATAAAAATTTTTTTAAGTAAATTCGTTTTTTGAGATTGAGAGAAAATAATAATAAATTAAATTGGGTTTGGACTAATATTTTAATTACAAATAATCACAGAGCTACACGTAGAGAGCTAGGATCTAGCGAGCATAGTACGCTGGGACCAATCACTATTTTGTACGTATTATCCGCCGGGAAACGAGATCATTCCACGTGTAACTCCCCCACTAACTCCCAAGGTCAAGTCATTAAATAAAATTTGACTTTTTTTGTTTTTTTTGGCTTCTTGTGGGCGTCAAGGGCAAGCGCTAAAAAAAATGCCAAATTTTAAGTCAAAAATTGGGTAATTCTTGCAATATTTTTATCATTCGTTTTCCTTGTAAAACCAAAACTAAATTTACTCATGTTAATTTCCTGTCAACATTTGTACACTATGGTTATAGTATGTTGTTATCTTAAAAATACATACATACATATATATATATATATTACAATTGTTATATTTTTATTTTTAGTGTAAAATTAAGTACACGAGAAGTAAAAATAAACTTTTATTTTTTTAACCTTTTAAATATGTTTCTTCCTAAATTACACACTAATTTCTCTATCTGCACCATGGTACTTGTAGTTGGCATGGAAGATTTTCTCTAAAAGCTCATTATAGACTTGTTCAATATATAACTTTTAAATTTTATTTTTCTAGTTCAAAATATTTAATCCAGAGTTAGTGAGATTAATCCACTAGTTCTAAATTTATAAACAGTTCATAAATCCCTTAACTTCTTTGATATAAAATTAGAGTATCAAAACATGATAAGATAAAACATTTAAAATACGTTTGAATTGTATTTTAAAATAACTTTTTTATATTTTTTATACATATTTTATTTTGCAACTACTATATAACAAAATACAAAAACAGATTTTGAAACGTAATTTATACGGACTCTAAAGTACTTTCTTTGGATTTCAGGTAAGGTGTAATTTGTTTGCCCGTAATCACAAGAGTGATGAGAGTGATTACATGCATTTCTTAATGAGAAAAAACCCGGTATACAGCAAATGAAACATCAACCAGTGGATCATTAAGAAAATACCACTCTTGATGTAGAATAGAATGTATTTAATCTCAGAATCAGAAGCAGGAAGCTGCTAGTAGAATTGTTTATAATTATCAACCATTGACACCGAGAATCTAGATGACTAATCATGCAAAACCCTTTTTCTTTTCGAAATTTCTTTGAATCATAGATGTCCTAAAAACTATAATTAATCCCTCCAACATTGAGTTTAAATAAGCTTTGTCTTCCCTTAAACTGCATTCTTTTGAACATCCCTTGGTCAAGCTGCTTAGACCATCGATGGCCACCAAACTACTCCATCTATTAGCCCTTCTGTCTTTGCTCCTCGTTCTACTGCATTCTCATATGGCAATGTCACAATCATCATTACCATCATCATCATTTGAAGACGAAGAGGATGAAGAAGAATACGTCCTTGATTCGCCATTTTCCCACACTCATTTGAGGAGCCGGTTTTTGACGAGCATCAAGAAAGGCAAACGTTGTCATCCCGAGAAGAATAACGTCTGCAATGGCGTTCCAGCGAATAAAGGAAAAAGCCTCCTTTACTGCTGCAAGGAACATTGCCGGAACGTGCTTGGGGATAAGAATAACTGCGGCCAATGTGGACACAAGTGCAAGGTATTCCACAAATGCTGTAGTGGAATATGCGTCAATCTCAGAGTCGACCCTCACCATTGTGGTAAGTGTGGCGTACGGTGCGGACAAGGCGAAAGTTGCGAGTATGGCTACTGTGGTTACGCTTAGTCACTCTCAAATCCATGCATGCGGGATGAAAAATTGTGGGAGAGAAATTTTGGGATTGATTATTTTCGTGCGGGCGATTAACATTGTCGAGATCGATTCCCGCATTGAACTCCAAACAATGCTCTTATCATTGTTGATCTGCGTTTTTTCATTTTTCCTATGGAAGGTGAACGACCAGTTCATGTTGAATCTGCAGCTAGCTAGCTAGCTTGCTTTTGTCGGGGAGGTTTTGATGGCTTCTAATGTATGTAATACATGTGTACTAGCATTAGTCCCTTTTTTTTGGCTTCTACATACATTCTTTTTCCTTGTTTCCTATATATTTGTTGATCTTAATAATCAGGGACACTCTCGATCCCCCTTAATTTTTTTTGCATAATATTTATAATCCAGACTTTTTCAGCCATTCTGCAACTCATGCTTGAGATGTCATAAAAATAGCATTCAAGTCATGATGCAACGTGTTTGATTCCATAGATAGCATTTGAAAATGTATGCACTTGAGCACTCTCCTCAAAAAATTCATCCATTTTGGGGAAAAAATCCTTGTGCATTTCAACTTTAGCTACATATATATGGGCACCAGTATAACTCCAGGGGAGGCAACTGACAGCAAACGTTCACAGCAGAGCAGGGCAACTGGTGATGGATCCAGCTCTAATGATACTGGCTTTTCCACCTCACTTGTATTGGATGATTTCAACCGCAAACTTACCCTTTCGTGTTTGGTGTATGTTTCCTACCTGATTACAGAAATTTATTGCAAGTTTGGAGTGAATAAACTCTTCAAAGTTCAAAACAGAGGCATGTATTAGATCCGTTAACGAACCTTCAATCTGCCCTTTCCACTAACTGAGATGATGTCTCCAGTCTTGACATTATTACTACTTTTTGTAACAGTGCTCCAGTTCACCCGTACATCTCCATTGCTACAAGGCAAGAGAAGTTTTACATTAGTTTTTTACTCTCTCCAACTAAAAGATGTTATTTTTTTAAAGCCAGATATCAACCACTATGCCTTTGATATTATAACATCTCCATTCTAAGACAAACAAAAGATTGTCTAAGATGGAAAGAACAAAAGAGTTTTGTTGAATACCTACCTGATTAAAGCACCCATTTTCGATCGTGAAATTTTGAATCCAGCACTAGCAATAGAATCAAGTCTGGGTGATGATTCTATACTTGTAAAAGACTTCATGCTGTGAAGAAAAGAAATCAGTTGATACTTCTTGTAAAACCAAACTAAGGGGGCGCATGGTTGTAACAGAGGAATGGGAAAGATAATGGAAATGATAGTAGTGGGGAATGATAGTGGGGTCAATCATTGTAATTCTACTGGTTGGTTTGTGATGGGGAATAGGGATGATTACTAATAATGGTGGTTGGTTTGTGATGAAATGGAAATGATTATAAATTAATTATAATAATTAGTATTAATTAATTATTTATTATTAGTTAATTATTTATTATAATATTAAATTTATTAATTATTAATAAAAATATTATTAATTAACTTAATCTTAAGTAATTATTTAATATTAATTATAATAATTAATATAAGTAAATGAGATTAATTAATATTAATTATAATATTAAATTACAATATTAAGTAAATGAATGATTAATTAAAGTAATCTTAATTAGTTAATTTATTATTACTTAATAATAATAAGTTAATAATAAATTAATTTATATTAATTATAATAATTAATATTAATTGCTTAATTAGTATTAGTTAATTAATTAGTATTAATTATAATAACTAATATGAATTAATTAATTAGTATTAGTTAATTAATATTAATTAGTATTAGTTAATTAATTAGTTAGTAATAATTAGTAATTAATTAATATTATCAATTAATTATTTATACATTAATTATAATAATTACTATTAATAAAATGAGATTAATTAATTAATTTATAATATTAAGTAAATGATTAATTATAAGTAAATGAATTATTAATTAAATTAATCTTGAATAATTAATTAATTATTACTTTTCATAATAAATTAATTTATATTAATTATAATAAATAATATTAGTTAATTAATTAATTAGTTATAATATTAATTAAGAAAATAGATTCCATTCCCTTGCTTTCATACCCCCCAATATTGGGGGGTATGAGGATTACCCCATATGGGGTAATCAAAAGTGAACCCCCCATTCCATTCCTTCCAGCCAAGCAAGGGAAATGGAATGATTTCCATTTCTTTCCATTCCATTACCCCTGCCAGGCACACCCTAATAATTCATTTCAAAACCTAAAATAAGTCAATAAGTGAATAAAAGCTTCAAACCTTGGAGGTTCATATTCAATAGCCAGCAATGGTATCTGTTTGCAAGTAACTGAAACATTTCCAACCTGCAAACACAAATACACACACAGAGGCGGCAGGAAAATTAGTAACTTTTGTTTCTTCCCTTTCTGCTTACTACTCTGAAGGTCTTCCAAACGAACTCTGCATGATTGTTAAACCTCTTTTTCCTCTCGAACATTCCAGACTAAAAGACCAAAAAAACAGTTGACAATATATAAATATATATTTTAATTTCAAAATTCAAAAGGCAGGTGAAACACTTTTATTTGTTCCACTAGTGCTATTAAGTGGAACTGAAAATACCAAAATATCGTGATCATTTGCCAACGTAGATATTTCCAAGCAGTAACTATGTTTGTCACAAAAATTTAATAGGAAAATAAAGTACAAGAAGTAGTAAATTAGAGGAATGAACTTACCTTGTCTATAGATGATATGAGATAGTCAACTAGTTCTGGAACAACAAGGACATGAGCCCCCTTTTCTCCCTAAACATCAGAAAAGGAAGAGCACAAATGAAAATTTTCAAACTCGTAAATTTTGTAAGCAACAAAGCAATTGATATATCATGCTGCATTCAAGATAAATGTCAACAGAATTTATAATTCTTAAACACTGGAAAAAGGGAAGAAAGAAAGGGGGACTATATGTCTTCAGCTTGCATGCAAATTGAAATAAACAGCCCAATATAGGAGGAAAGAAATGTTAAGGCCACCCTTTATCTATGGATAAAGTTTATCGAGTATAAATCTGTAACCCTCTATCATAAAGAAAAACCTTCTCAGTGAAATTTTGCAATACAAAAAGGAAAACAAAGATTCTGTTGCACAATTAATATTGTGATAGTTGAAGATTCCAAATGAACTCTCCTACAACTCAAGCAAAATGAATGAGAATGATCATGAAAAATCTACCAGCACAATAATATCTCCCACTTTATCTCTAGTAATTCCTGAACCAAGTATTGAACCAAGGAAGTCACCATGAGAGCACGGCTGGAATCCAAAGTTACCTGAAATACTGGAAACAGGAACCAAATGCAATAAAAGAAGAGACTTATAACAACAAATCTCAGATAAAACTGAGAAAATAAAATGGAAACATTGTGCAATTACCTTAAGGCTGCAATAATATCTGGATCGGTTGTCAACACATCAGGATGTCCAACTGAGAGTCGGCACCGTTCAGCCTGAAAAGTTCACAGATGTCAAAAACATAAACAGGATAAAAGTATGTAACAAATGGTGGCACAATATTTCAATTAAACCTCAGGATATCCTCCTTGAGCAACCAGTTTAATTTCAGACAAATTTTTCAATGCTTTCATTGACTCCTTTAGTACAGGTGGGATTTGAAAGCCAGTATGCAATATCTCTCGCCTTGTTGCTGCCCGCATTGCCTGAGAAGCAAAGAAGATGATGGAAAATTATGAACTTCATAGAACTCTATAAGCATGTTAGCTAGTCAAACTAGAGAACAAAACTGTTACATTTTTCCAGTAAGTAGGGAAAAAATGTCAAGTGATGAAGGAAAGAAAGGAACAAGTAAAACTTGAAATAGCAAGCAATTAACTCAATAATTACTCATCTACCAACTCAAGAACTCTCTTGACATCTTCAACCGTGTCCTTGTTACCAACTCCTTTAAGTAAACCTTCTGTGTCAGTCTTTGAAGCTTGTACAAGCTGGCATATATTCAAAGCTGTGTAGAAAGAGCATCAAGGATGGTGCAAATCAGCAACTATGAAAATTGTATTTTAAGAATCAAACAAATTACCACAGAGACTGTAATGTGGCAGATAGTTGTATGCAGATTCCCCAGTACGTGATTTCTTCAAGCCATATGCTTACAAATTTCAAGGTTTTGATAGAAGGATGTCTATCATCCTTCCATCAAAACTATATTATATTCCCAGCAATCAGCCAGCTTATTAAGAGTAATCCAAGGCAAAAAAGCCACACTAACAACTAAATATTGTCCTGCTTATGTTTCTTTCAGCTTTGGGATGACAACTGTGTGAGATTCCCAAATTGAAATGCACAGTACATAGGTACAATATGTTTAATCAACCAAAGTTTCTTTAAACTTGTGCCCTCAGCTGAACAGAAGTATCTTACTTCTTGTCTAGTTACTCAATCCTCATAAAGCAAAGCACTTCCCAACAAAAATACTCATTTTCATGTCGAAAACCATATTTTCTACGACAAAGCCACTAATAAAGCAACTGGGGTTCCCCAAGATTCAATTTTTCCTCCAACCCATTAACAAAAACAAGTACACAACACAATTTGCTCAAAAGAATTAAAAGAAAACCATTAAAGATAGCACAGAAAGACAAATAAACCGCGAAACCTCATAAGGCACAGAGGGAAGTCAAAGCAGTGAAAGTGTTAACCTGATGACTTCAATGGAGTGGTAAAGGGGAGAAGAGGTCTGGAGTAACAAAACTTATCCCTCGTACCAATAGCACCAGGGAACACAAATGAGCGTAACGTCGTTCGCAGTGAACCCACGCCGGTGGTAATTAGTCTTACCGGTACCGCCCACATCACAGTTGCGGACACACTCAACTAGTCCGATGTAGCCTGTCTCTAGTTTGGGCTTCCACTATGAACAGGAAAACTTCTCGTTTTTATACCTTTTCCCCCTTTTTTTTTGGGTCATACCTCCAGCTGTCCAGCATTTAGCCATGTTTTTTATCCCTCATTTTTCTTTCATGGTCTATGCAAATGAATATCCTTTCATGGTCCTTCCATGACTCTCATCCATGCAAATGAATATCCATTTTGAGGCGCAAAAGTCCCTTCACAGTTCACACGAATGATTTTGTCAGCCAGTTAGGAAATAGAGGGACTACCGTCCTCTTTCCCTTCTATCTTTATAATATTTATATGATAATCATTAATCATTGTAGATTGAATCGTGTAAAGAGTAGAAAAAAACAGAAAAGAGAGATACAATACCAGTTAGGAAGTCATGGGACTACCGTCCTCTTTGCCTTCTATCTTTATAATATTTATTTGATAATCATCAATCATTGAAGATTGAATCGTGTTAAGTGTTGAAACACAGAAAAGAGCCATACGAAACTAAATACGTCGAAACATTCCAGCTGCAGACAGCTTATGTAACAGCAAGGAAAATGTTTTCCAGTTACAGTAAATTCCTCTGCCGAAACAACTACAAATAGTATCATTTGAAGTAAAGTCAAAATTTGAAAAAACAACCAACGAAATCCGCAGTAGCACAGTCGCCCTTCAATAAACATTACAAACTGGCTGATCAACTACTACCCTTATACGTTCTGAGTCCATCATCGCTATAGGATGCCGAAAAAACCAAAAAATTGAACTAAAAAGAAAGGAAGGTTTATGTTTACTTATACAGGACTAATCACTCAGCGGTAACCAAACAAAACTCTTCCTTCACTGAACTCTTTTTAAGTTATTCTAACTTAAGCAAGGTAGTGATACCCAACTGCTATTAGCAACACTACCACCAGAGCAGCCGGCGGAGCTGCCCACATCCAATAATTTGTGGCCTTTTTGCGTTTGAGTACAGCTTTTGGTAACGAATCAGAACCCCTAGGGCGAACTCTACGCCTCATGGGATTCTCCTTCCTGTCCTTATTCTTTGACGGTGCTGGGGTTTCAATGGTTTCCTCTACCTTTTCTGGTTCAGTTACCTCAGCAGCTGCTTCAGTTTGTTCCTCAGGCTCCTGAGCATCAAGAGAAGCCCCAGCCTTTTTCCTTGCTCTCCTCTCACGGTCCTGCAGTGAAATAAAAGCCCGTTTGAATCAGTAAACAGGTGATGCGAGAATCTACTCATAAATCTGAACAGAAAAAATAATTAAAAAAAGACATAAAAGAAAGGTAATTTCCTTGAGTTTCTTCTCAGCTTCTTTCTGGGCTTTGATAGCAGCTTTAGCGGCTGCTTTTTCTAATAACTTTTTCTTCCTTTCCATCGCCTGCTTAGCTTTTGCAATCTCCTCTTCTCTTTTCATCTCCTTCAATTTCAGCTCATCAACTTTATTCACCTTAGGAGTATCTTTTTGCACCTTCTCAGGCACAAAGAATTCATCATCTTTGACCACATCAACTGTTTCTGTGGTGCTGTGCTTAGTTTTGTTTGGCTCTTTCTGCTGTTTATCACTCTTCTCTATCTGGACAGGGGTGGTATCAGGTTTTGAAGAACTAGAGTCTTCTTTTTGCGGTTTCGTGGAGGTTCTTGGTATAGCCTCAGTTTCAAGTGAGGTTACTTTCTCAACTACCACCAAAGGCTTCTCATCGAAGTTCCTCATTCGACCATCCCTACTCAACTGACGAATGTCAAGCGAGGGTAAAATCCTCCTCTCATAGTCTTCCCTAAAAGCCTTACTACCATTCCAATGGGAAACAAATTCATCGACCTAAGTGAAGGAGAAGATGGAGGAGTCAGAATAGTTAACAGAAAAAATCGTGAAAAGAATGCAACAAATCTGCCAACCAACCTTTGTTTCGGAAAGTTCCTTCAGGGCTTCAATGTCCTTCTTCTCTGCAAGACCTCTTGCTTGGTTCAGTAGAGAACGGTTATGGTAAAAGGCGGAGTTCTGAAGCAAATTATAAACCAAACGTCACTAAATAGTTCCCCAACCTATGGATAGCAGGAAGTTCATTGCTTTGAAGATAAAAGAGAGTTAAAAAAGACAAAATTACAAATCCAGCTCTCTATATGCACCTAATTCACATATCTAATCTCTGGATTAAATGAAGTCACAATAGAGGTGCTAATTCTAGATCTGTCATACAGTAACCATCATGATAACTTTTTTCTACAATCACCACGTAAAATAAACCAGAAGTTGAAGATTACATTTTGATTCACAAGCTTTAATAAGGGAATGTATGTTGCTCAGTCTACAATAATGCACATATTAGTGCACAACAAAGATTGAAAAGAAACTGACTGAGAAATGGACAACAACCCAAAAATTTTGTTTCCCCAAAATCTAATGAGAAATTTCCATTTCAAGGAAGAACTAACCAAAACCTGGCTGTGGCTTAGTTTGGCAGGCATTAGAGGGGACTACTCATTTTCCCAGTTCTTTAAAAAGTACTCAGGTTTTCTACTATCTCATGACTGGGGGAAAAGAATCAAGTCCATAAAGCAGAAGCCTTGCAGAACAAATATGTTGCAATACAAGCAGAGGTAAAAAGCCAACAAAACCATATTATTCAGCTAAGAAACAATCCAATGCATAATGAAAGAAATACAATATGTAACAAGGAAGCACCAAATTAGCATACCCCTTCTTCACGTTGTTTTCTCAATTCTTGAATAGTTTCAAAAGTTTTGTCTCTTTTCTGTGTCAATGCAGTCAATTCCTCCTCTAAAGACTTGATCTCCCTTTCAATAGCATCCTTTTCTTCTTCAAGTTGCTTACGCTTAGCAACAACCAATTGCCGATCCTTCCGCACTCCATCCATATCCACTCTTATGAGCTATTAAAAAAAGATTAAAACCATTGCAATGCTATCAGTACAGCGAATAAAATCCTAAATGTAATAAGCAACTGTATGTAGTAAAAGCTTCCTTAAACAAGTTCTGAAGCAAAGGGCACTTACTTTCATCTGGTCTTCAAGGGCTTCCTTTTCACCCAGTGACTCCTGGATTTTTGCCCTCGTAGCAGCATTAGCTATAACTTTTTCCCTTGTCCCTTCAAGCTGCTTAATTTCCCTAAGGATTTGCTTTTCCTCATTAAGGGGAATACTTTCATGTTGAATGTGATATTGCAGACTTTTAATCTGCAACAAAAATAAGAAAAGGGTATAATTTGGTGCCTTTTTTAACAACTTCCACATGCAAATCCAGAAGATGTTTAGTTTTCTGAAAAGGGCGTAAAGGACCAGGGAGAGAGTATAATTGGATACTAAAAAAGGACTCTCCACAATGGTAAAACATCAAAGCTTACTCGATAATTCAGCTCTTCCTCAGATGAACAAATACCAGAGCCTTTCTCTTTTCCACCATGTAACTGGCCCAAAGCCTGCTTCAGAGGTTCCCTTTCCTTTTTCTTCTCATCTATTAACGTTCTATACTGCTTATTCTCTTCATTCAAAGCCTTCAATAGAGAAATCTTTTGTGCTCGATCAGCCTGCAAAAAGAAGAACAGAAAAGAAAAGGAAGAGTTGATTAAAATCTTACCAGCACCAGCTGAAAGGAAAAACTTGTAGAAAAGGAAACATCAAGATACAGTCAGTACTGCCTAAAGAAATATAACTTTCACCAACCTTTTGTTTCCTCAATTTTTCAATGATCTGTAACCGGGCCTGATTCTTTTTTTGCAGCTCGGTTTCAGCCTGATCCAACTTAATTTTAAGCTTTTGATCTTCATATAATCTATACTTGACGAAATAGAAAGTATGTATCTGCTGAGGCGCAGGCCATTCATCAACTGCATCCTTTGGGAAGTTGTCCTCAACAGTCTTATTCATTTCCACTTTTACTGGTTCATCAGTACCATGAGACCCAAATTTTATTGGCTCACTGAGTCCCACTCCCTCATTTGTTTTCCCATTTTCCTTCAATGAGCTGCTTTCTTCAACTGTTGTTTCCCCAGAAACATGTGCCAACTTAGACTCTGCAACCTCCACGCCCATTATTTCAACACAAACTTAACACACAAAAGTGTGCTAAAATCTCGAATCCTGACAAAAGGAGGAGCCAAACTATTGTTCACCAACATCAAGCAAATAGATGAATAAACTCCAACTTCTTAACCACTAAATAGAACCCATAACCAGATAATTGAAACTTGGAAAAGGCTTGAATTCCAGTTCCTTATAAATGCAGTATGCTTCATGAAATAAAAATACCCAGCCTAGGCAAGAAAAACAATAAAGTACTCCTGGCCCCATGTCAGTTGCAAGTTGTTCACATTATCAATAAAAATAATGGTGCAGCATAGTAGGGTGTTAAAAAATATATTAAGATTCAAGATCTTCGAATCAGAACACCGAGTGAAAAAAAACAACCAAAAGAAATCAATAAAAAACAGCCATGCAATAACTAGATCATCCCAAATACCAATCAAAAAACAATAAGAGCTCATTACAGACAGAAACAGATTCAGAGATCATTACAAATTCCAAAACTTTTTGGGGGGTGAGAAAAGAAGCAATTGTTGAAAGATCAAAAGCATAAAACTCAATGGATACGTGTGGGTGCATCGCATACTCAATTTGAGGAGATAATCCAAAACATTTAGCAAAGAAATCAGTTCCAAAACTATCACTTCGACGAATCCTGTACAGAGCAACACTTCGAATCATAAATAACGAACCCAAAAAAATAAAATTCTTGACCAATTGCATCATTTTAGTGGTAAAAAAATCAATTTTAAAGTCAACAACACCATGAATTGACAAAACAGAACCGTCCCAACCCATTTTCCCCCAGTTTCTTCCTTTAATTAGTCAAAAAGATCAAATTTTTTAATCCAAAAGGCAACAGAATTCACAGAACATCATCATCCCACGTGATTTCTCCCCAAAATACCTAAAAAAACCAATACAAACAACACAGAACTACCTTATAGGACCGAGATCAATCCAGATCAAACAATTGAGCATAAACTAAAAATCCCAAAAGGGCAAAAGGAGAGAAGATTCAACAAACATATAAGCCCGTCAAGGAAAAACAACAAAAAACAAAATCATCGGGGGCAAAAAAGAAATGCTAGTATGGATTAAGGAAGAAGCAGAAAAGGAGGAGACTTTACTTACCAGAGAAAAAACGGAAGAAACTAAAGGAGAGATATCTGTGAGGTGACCCCTTCTTTGACAATAGAGGGCTCTTTCAGACCAAGAATTTAAGAGAGAAAAAAAAGTCAGACCCCAGATCCCTCTCTATATAAAACAACCATAAATTGGGGAAAAAAAATAAAAATGAAATCATAATTTTTCCTGTAAAAAAAATGGAAAAAAAAAAATCTAGTGCTAGTAGTTACAGATTATTATTAGAAATTCAAGTGAAGAGATAAAAGAGGCAACTGGGGTGGGTGAGACTTGAGAGTGATATGTTTGGTTATCACTTTCATGTAAAAAGTTTTTTTTTTTTTACAAAACAAATAAAATATCTAATCATATTTTTGTTTCAAATTTTCTTTAGAAATTCTCTTCACATATTTTTAAAATTTTTTCCTTCCAATACCAATTTTATTCTCTCTCTAAAATACTCTTTTTTTCAAAAAAAAAAATTTATTTCAAAATTTTCACATATTTTAATATAAATTTTTTAAATAAACCACATGCCATACATAATAAAAATAAGGGAATTACCGCGGCTGGGAAGGGGGGTCTTACCAGTAAACATTGTAAGTTACATATGTATTGGATTGTAGCAAGTTTATTACATTTTTTTTTTTTTTGGTTCTTCTACTATGTTTATGAATTGTTCCCCCAATTATATTTAGCTACATAATTCGACATGATGCAGTAAATACATTAAAAAAATTTCTTAAATAATTTGATCAAAATAAGTTATATCTATATTTTAAAAGAGAGAGTGAGTGGTAATCTACTACTAATAGATTTCCGCTAGGTTGCATGTTATATTTTGCTAAAAGTGTAATTTTTTCAAATTTTTAGGCTATTTTTGTATACTTTTAATATATTAATTTAGTCTAAAAGTTTTTATTATTATTTTTATTTATTATCAATTTAAATTTTACTTTCAATTACAATTAATTGTAATCTAAAATTAGTCAAAATTTGTACATGGGAACTTTTTCAAATTTTTATTACTATTTAAATTTTATAACTCACAAACACTTATATATTATATATATATATATATATATTCTTAAATGTTTTTTTTATATTAAAAAATTCTAGTTAGTAGTATCTATTAAAAAAATTATAGAAATAAATGTTTAAAATTATTTAACTTGATCCCCATTTATTATTTTAAATACTTTGACTAAAAAAATATCAATACTAATTCAAAACATTATTTAAAAATATTATAATGTATAATTATTTAAATAAATTATGAACATTATGATTACAAATAATTGACATATTTATCTACAGAAAAATATTCATACTCTACATTTGCATATATTTGTTTAAATATTTTATAACTATTACTTTCAATTATTTATGCTTATTAAATTAACTAAATATACTTTTATGTAAATTAATTTACATTGTAATAATAAATAAATAGTATATATATATTTAAAGATGTAATATGTTTTAATTTCAATATATTAGTATGAATTAAATAATTAATTAAATTAACTTGATATCTACTATTTAAAATTACACGTACTAAATAAATTTTTATATACTCTTAATATAATATTTATAAAAAAAAAATAGAAAAGCATGTTACATAATACTTTAACTAACAATATAATTATATAAATTAGTATCAAATTAACTAAAACATAACTTATAGTTTATAAATGCAATAAAATAAATTAAAAATATATATTATATATTTAAAAAACCAAACAAAATTTTTTTAAAAAATCAATATTTATTATTTTTTAAAATAACACTAAACACATCCCATGGCTTGCATGAGGTTAAAAAATTAATAATAATCAATAATTTGTTATTGATTCTGAAAATCAGTTTCCTAATAGGGCTTGACAAGCTGACACTAATTTTTTTTATTAAATTATCATAATAATTTACGTGATATTTAAATAACACAAACGATAATGATATACTAAGAAAATTTTTACTAATTTATGGTTTTGATGACATGACCGAGTGATAAGGTAGGGGATTGTAAAAAAAAAAAAATCTGTTTTAAATTCGGGTGTAACAAAAAGTTTGAAATTTCATCTACATTCTACTCATATAACTCACCAAATTATTTCGTATTAGAAACGTATAGGAAATGATTTTTTTACTATATATATTATTACTCTTAAAAAAAAACCTTATATGAGATTAACATAATTGGTTATTAATAAATAATGTGGGTGATTCATACTTTATAAATTTGGATATATATATTTTTTGAAAATTGATAAATATTTTTAATTATATTTTAGGTCTAAATATTAAGGGATATTGATGAAAAGTTTCGAGATTTTGTTAATTGTTAGTTAGCACCGGCGTCCATAACACGTGCTGTGTCCCAAAATCTGTTGACTTTGAATCCGCCACGTCGACATCATTTCGATGTTCCCGATAAGAAATTAAAAAAAGGGCTAAATGGGCTGTTATTAATAGCGGTCCAGCCCTATGTTGCGGAATTGGTTTCTGGATTTGGCTCATGGAGTTTTGTGTCAATTAGACGGGTTTGTAAATGTCACAGCTTGGACCTAGTAGCGAGGTCACTTACATAAATCCAGTGAAAATCCCATATTTTCTATGTAGAAACTAAATAGTTTATGATAATTTACACGAAAATTTCATACTTCTAGAATCAAATAGTTAATGACAATCCACCACACTCTGCTTGCTTGCTCATACAAAAATTTCATATTTTTCATGTAAACCAAACAATATTTCATATTGGCATATCCCGTATGAAAATTCCATACTATGGTTGTCCATATGAAAATTCCATATTTTTTATATGAACCAAGTAATATCTCACACGAAAATTCCATATTGAGGCAGCCCATACGAAAATTGCAATATCTCATATAAAAATTCTATAATTTTCACGTGAGACGAAGGACAGTATTTTAACTTTGATAACATTTGTCATAATTTTTAAAGAAACTTGTCAAAAAAGTTAAATTGTGATATGAAAAGATTCAAAATCATATAAAACTCTCGTGAAAATTCAGGTGGGAATTAAGTAATTCATGACAGTAAATAATTCGGGAGGCACTTCCATGTCTGCATCAAATTTTGTGGACGGCCCAATAGATTTTACCAATTTTTTATAGTGTGGGGTGTTCAAGGTCCATGCGATAATTGGATTAAGCAACTCATAAAATTGGGTCAGCATATTTATCTTCAAAAGCCCCAACTCGGTTTATAGAAGTTGACGGTTGCAAAGGAAAGGAGAGTGGCTATTGTTGGATTGTTTATTTTGGGCCCAAAATAAATTTTTTTTTTTTTAATCTCTTTCCTATGGAGTGTAGATTACAATAGGGGGCAAAAATTGGTGGATTTTTTTTTTTTTTTTGAATTTTAAATGCATTATATGAATATATTTCCACTCGAGGATCATTCAAACCAAAAGTTCAAATTGAAGATAGTAAATAAGAATAAAATCCTACTATATGGCATGCAAATATAAGAAGAAAAAAAATAAAAATCTTGACGCCTTATTGGTTGAGCCCATAGCACAGGGTTCATTTAATGCGGTTTACATCTCCTTTATGGTTTGCCGAATATTACACAGGGACGGAGTTTATCCAGTGCGTACCCTTGGTAATAGCTGAGGTTCCTTAGTTAAGAAAAAAAAAAAGGATAAAAATCTTTAAAATGTAATAGTCACATCATTTAGTTGTTTGCAGTCTCCTTCACATTCGATTTCTTTAATCCTACATACTTAATTTTTTTAAATTATTTGAATAATATTCGTAGTACAAAATAAAAGTTATTGACATAAAACTCATTAACATTATTAGTACAATAAGCTAACCCTACTCATTAACATTACATCTATTAGGTAATAAGATACCAAACTACGATAGTGATTATTATCAAGTGTCAATTTTTTTTATACAGACATTACGTCAATTATTGAAATATCAAAATAATTTTTCTATTAGTATACCATCACTATTTATTAAAAAAAACAATTATTGAATCCGCATCCCATTATTTTGCGTGATATATTCCATAAAATTACAATACCCCCAAAAAAAAACCCAAAATGGGGAACGAGGCTATTTTTGTCAAATTAGCGAAACACTACTTACTTTTTTTTTTTTTGTAATCAACAAGAAATATTCAAACATTTATTATTTCTCATATAATACATAGTCACTTACCAAATTCATTCAAATTGAATTAAGAATCATTGAATATACATTACGCGTTTAATTATGTGCGAGACTAATACTTATAATCTATCTGCACTTGCCTCTAATACTAACCTCCAACCAGATTTAATTCTAGCCCGCATACCTACCGCAAACAAGAAATGAATCCATAGATAAAGTCAAAAATGGAGGGACAGAAAATGAATGTTTTGCGTGGAAAAAAGTAAAAGTAAAAAAAACTTTGGAGGTGTCGGCGGAAATAGGCGGCGAGAAGAACTGCATCAATTAAGAAGGGCCCACCTAATTGAATTTTCCCCCAACTCCCCCAAACTCGTAAATGACAATTCGCCACCTCACCCAGACCTGATCGAAACGGTGCGTAGGTGGACCGCCATTTTCTAGACAAGTTTTCATTCATCGTCATGATTGCATTATTATAATATTATGGGGTTATCACCGCGTCGTACACGTGACATAATATCGCTCTCGGTCTGCGCGCCCACGACGGAATGTTTGGTCAATTAGATTAGCGTTAGGCCACAGGGCCACAGGGCCACAGGGCCATTGGCAATCAATACATCGGAAGTGCGTAGGAATTCTAACTGAAAAATAATGAATTTGGTAAATAGTTAGGTGATTTGACATTTTCTAATAAGTTTCTTCCTGTTGTCGTCTTTGATTGTGAAAGCCGATTTTTAAAACTAAATCGTGTTGCTTTCCTTCACCATCGATGATATCAGACACGAAATGCATTCGATCTTGTAACGATGCGATTAACGAGTTAAGTTACTCTCTAGAAGAAAGCGTTTGCGAATATTTTAAAAACCATAGATATTATATTATAAATTACAAAAATATGTATAAATAACTAAAAGATTAATTAATTTCCGTAGTAATTAATATCATGAATAATAAAATAATTACTAGAGAGGACCTACAAAATACCCCCAACAACGAGGAAAAACCCAAATAAATCAGAACTAGAGAAGTCTACTTAAAGCCTACATATTCATTCTAATTAATTGGTAACATCACTAAATGAAAATTTGGGTTACGAGTCTCGTTCTTAACGTCTACGCCATGCCTTTTATAACGTTGCTATATTGAATAGTTTTATCACAAAATTACTATCGCATAAGTTGAATAGCTATGCAATTAAACTAGTGTAAGTCCAAAAAAAATTATACAAAATCACACCGTAATTGCACTTGCATCCCTCGCAGTAGTAGTAAAAATTGGAAAGGGTGGGCCTTGTGGCCTTTTCTTTAGAAATATTGTGAAATACATATTTAGTTTGGGATTTGTGGTAGTATTTTTTCCAAGGAAGTGAAAAGGGTACAAATTTTTCTTATTCTCTCATTTTTTACATTGGTTTATATATAAGTATATGTCGGTTTTCAATGTCAATAGTATGATTGAATCGGAATTTCAAAGTATATTTTTTATTTTATAATTATTATTTTAAAATACAGATTATACTAAATGTGGATAGGCATTGAGATTCCCACAGGATGGCAAAGTCAATGGAGGGTTCATTACGAGACTTGAGGCCACTACGGCCGGTTGAATGAATGGCGAGAGTCGTGCTTATTGGGCAAGGAAATAGTCAATGATCCATTAAATTGAATTTTTTTTTTCCCATTCGTTGACATTTATTTTCTGTCACGCGCTTGGTAAAACTGAAGAGCTCTATATAAAACAATCCAATTACAGTAAGTAAATATCCATGATTAATTTTTTCACAATAGGATCATAGGAAAATGAGTAAAAAACAAAGCATTGCTCTAAGAGCCGCAAAAGTGGTTGCCTTTCCATTGGCAAAAACATGCATTCCCATCAAACAAAATTACTTCAATGGTGAGCCCAATATGTAATTTGGTTGGTTTTTTGTTTTTGTTTTTAAGGGAAACCATAGTGGTTTGAAGGAAATGAAAAGAAATCAAGGGATGCCACTAGTATAACAAAAATTGCTGTAAAAACTACAAGTTTAGCAAAATTATACAACCTTGTAGGTCGTAGAAAAATTATACGTACACATTGGTATGCTCTTCCTTCCGAGTTTTCAATTCTTCTAAACTGCATTATGAGTACAATTCGATTAAATAGGTTCGTTTATAAGGTAACACTCTCCATTCAATGCATACTCCAACATTGAATCCAAAATTTACACCATTGATCAACACATAAATTTTATCTTACCCTTTATTGTATCCTCCGTTGATTCACTTGTAAATTAAATTTTACCTCTAACTGATCCGAGTAATTCCTGCTCACTACAAATTTTGGGAGAACCCGTACAACTTACTTCCCCGTTCCCAAGAAAAGAACCACACCATACAAAATGTTACATGATTGAGACAGTCCAGCCTACACAACCATTAATTTGAGGTAAAAAAAACGAAAAAGAAAAAATCCAACACAAAGAAATTTTAAAATTCCCAAATGAATATAAAGAGAACCATCCGTGGTCTCCAAGCTCTCATTAGCGGTAGGAGGAAAGAGGCGGAGTGTGGTGGTCTCAGCCTTGAGTTGCCGCCGTCTATCGAGCAAATTCAAACTCAAAAATCAAAATAGAGATTTGATTAGTATTTAGATTACAACTCTGAACTTTCCCTCCGAGTAGAGAGACTTCTTTCCATTTGACTTAGGATGGACTAAATGCCAATGGTCATCGGTCCTCTTCCTCCTCCTCTACCTTCTCCACCTCCTCCGCCTATACTGGTGTTTGTGTTATGACTTTCCCCTTAAAATCTGTAACAGCTTTAATTGCAATCAAAACCCATCACGCCAAACCGGAATAACCATTTCCTAACGTCATCTCATCATCCCTTTGGACCGGAAAAAAAAATTCCATCTTTGCTTTGCCTTCGTGATCCCAATATTCTACCTACTAATACTATTATAGCATAACCCCACTGCGTCTACTACTGTTAAAAAAGAAAAGCCTATAAGGCGTATATCATACTGAGAAAAAGATTCTGTCTTTTGTGGAAGGCTGGTTGGAAGCAAACACAAAAAAGGTTCTGTCTTCTTCTTTTTTTTTCTTTTTTTTTTTTGGTAATGTATATTTTTCGTGATTGTTCCTCTCTTTCACACGCACAATAAACATACGAGTGAGCTAGATTAGGTGACTGATCCTTTATTTTACAGCTGTTGTGGCTCTGTTGCTGTTATGCCGTATATATACGTTAAATTTCGTTTGTATATTAATGTGGGCTCTGGTGGTTCTGTTCCAGCTTCTGCAAGTTAAAAGAAAAGAATGACCCTGGATCATCTTCCAAGTTTTGTGGGATTTTTTTGATAAGATTTTTTTTGGCCCTTTAATGAGATGAATGTAAAAGGTTCCACACTTTTGCCTATTGGGGTTTTAGTATCCGTTGCTTAATTCAATCTTTTGCAAACCATTTTGTTGTTAAGATTTTTTTTGGTACCTTTGTTGGGTTTTTATTTCTAATCGTGGGTTTTACTCTTGGCATTCCTCTGTTTTTCTTTGGGATAGGTTCCTCTGTTATTTGTCTATAATGCTTATTCTCTTTTGAATAAAATAGGATTAAGAATTACTCGTATGCCAGCTTTTGCTTGATAAGTATGTGGCCCTATTGTTCACTGTGTTGTTTGGAATGCTTGGCCTTTCCCATTGTCCCAAGGTAACGTTCTTGTTTTTTTTTTTCTGTTTGCGTAATTGTTCTCTCGTGAATTATCCTTTAAACTATGTTTTACCGGGTTTTCACGCAATTCATATTGAGGGCTACTGCTTTGGTCTTATTCAACAACGCATTGTTAGTAATTTATGGACTCCATTTGCTTTTGTTTTTGTTTTTTAAAAGCAAAGTGATTTCTTTTTTTGGCTGAGACTGAATATTTGCTGGGAATGTTGATTGATCAGCTGTTCCTGGAGCCAGGAAATCATTGCAAAGACGGCATTGATACCTATTTCGACATTTAGTGCAACTATAGAGTCCTCTAGAATCAATTTGCACTGCCGAAAGTACATATCATTTGATTGGAAATTTGATGAAAGTGGAACCAACCAAGGTGTGAGCGCTGTTTATTGTAACTCATGATAAACTTCAGCAATGGGGTCCCTGAACATGGAGAAAAAATGGGTTTTTCCTCTTGCAGTCAGTTCAATGATATTCCTTATCCTTTTTGCCACCTCTCTCAATATGGGGATGGTTTCATCATTAAAAGGCATCAATTCAATATTCTCAATTTTCCCGTCTATCAATCACTCAAGCCAATATTTTGTTGAATCCAAGGTTCCTCCATCTCCACCACCATCTCCACCTCCTCCAGCTGCTCCTCCCATGCCTCGCTTTGCTTATTTGATATCAGGGTCAAAAGGTGATCTAGATAAGCTTTGGAGAACTCTCCAGGCTTTGTATCATCCATGGAATTATTATATTGTGCATTTGGACCTCGAGTCACCTCCAGAGGAAAGGCTGGAGCTTGATTCTCGGGTTAAGAAGGATCCCATATTTGCTAAGGTTAAGAATGTCTTAATGATTACCAAGGCTAATATGGTTACTTATAGAGGTCCAACCATGGTTTCTAACACACTTCACGCTTGTGCCATTCTTCTCAAGAGATATAAGGATTGGGATTGGTTTATCAATCTAAGTGCTTCAGATTATCCATTGGTGACTCAAGATGGTCAGTTCTGTTCTTGATTTCACATTTTGGCACCAAGTAGCTCTTTTCATGCTCAATTTGGATGAGGCTCTTGATTTCTCTAATATGTTGCCCATTGCAGATCTTCTGCATACGTTTTCTGGTTTAAAACGAGAATTGAACTTCATCGAGCATACTAGCCAATTGGGCTGGAAAGAGTAAGCTTTCTGACAAAGTGTATGTTTTGTTAAACTTATGCATATTTGCACTGTGAAGTGGGCAATTCGTATCTAATGCTATTACATTTGCAGGAGTCAAAGGGCCATGCCTATGATTGTAGACCCTGGGCTCTACCAGACTACAAAGTCTGATATATTCTGGGTCACACCTAAGAGAAATTTGCCCACTGCTTTTAAACTTTTTACAGGTTAGTTTTGGTGCCATGTCTAATCCTATTCATGCAATTCTGATTTTGCTGTGTTTCTGATGAAAAGTTATGTTTTTTGTTTATATGAGATAGTTTCTCATGTAGAAGTGAGTGAATGTGAAATTGCATGAAATTGAGTATAGGTCGTTGGATCAATTGTAATCTGAATTGAACTCGATTTCTTAAGCTGAAAAGATAAAAGTGAAAAAATAGATGATTTCACATATGTACAAACATTTATGGACATTTCTGCAGTTTATTTTTCTATACTTCTGTGTGGTCATGTATTTGTTTGTCAGTCTTCTTTAAGCTTGCCTTGACTGGTAGTTTGATGCTCTGCATAAAGAGTTTGGTGACTTTGGCCTCCTGATCAGCTACCAATGTTGAATTTATGTATTGCAATGATTAATTTTAGATTAGAACTATTTTGTGGTGTGATATCAAATGTTTGATAAATGAAAAACATTGGCTGATAAAGGTTCTGTCTTGACAAATAAAGATGCTCCCTGCTCATGATATCTGGATAGCTGCCAAGGCCTACTTTTAAGAATCAGTCGCTGGTTAAGAATTGTTGCATACTTTTAACATATTTTTCACTTATTGCAGGTTCGGCATGGACAATTCTTTCGCGTCCCTTTGTGGAGTACGTGATATGGGGTTGGGATAACCTCCCAAGAACCCTGCTCATGTACTATTCAAATTTTGTTTCTTCTCCTGAAGGCTATTTCCAGACTATAGTCTGCAATGCTCCTGAATTTGTACCAACTGTTGTCAACCATGACATGCACTACATATCTTGGGATAACCCCCCCAAACAGCACCCACACACCCTCAACATCAATGACACGGCTAAAATGATCGCAAGTGGCGCTCCCTTTGCACGCAAATTCAAGCATAATGACATTGTATTAGATAAAATTGATAAGGAATTACTGGGCAGGAAAATAAGTAACTTCACCCCTGGTGGTTGGTGCTCTGGCAAGCCTCGTTGCTCCAGGGTTGGAAATCCCACAAAGCTCAAACCAGGCCCGGGTGCTAAACGGTTTGGCCGCCTTATAGCTGATCTAGTTCATTCACCAAAATTTCGTCAGAAGCAATGTAAGTAGATTTTTTTTTCTCTCTCTTTTTGGGGAGTATCAGTCTTGTCTTTGAGATAAACGGGGGGGAAATTCTGTCTACTCCATGAGCCCAACAATTGTTCGCTGGATGAATTGGAATATTGTATATCGGAGATAATGAGATAAATGCTGCACAGTTAGCAACCTTTTTTGTTGTTTCCATAATTGATAATGCTGCAAATCAGCAAATGGTCAGCTTTGCTCATTTTGAAAAGCACCCCTTTCTTTTGCGACAGGATTTACCTTCTATTCTTATGTTGAACGGGTATTAAAAGTTCGTTCGATTGATTCAATATCGATGAATTTAGAAAAGATAATTCAAGGTTGAAACAAATATATAACAAAACTTTTTGGAATTTTTTAGGGGCTTTTTGATTGGTTTTAAGTTAATTATAGTGCAAAGTCGTATTTTTTTGGTTAATAAGATTCAAAAGGTTTATCGATGATCGAGAATATAAATTCATAATAAACATATATAAATTATTATATGCCAAATAACATCAAATGTGTTGATTTTGGAAGACGGAATATTTAATTTTTTTCACCCGAATAACTAATTGGATAATAACGAATAGAACAAATAAGGCGCGCTTTAAAAAGAGGTAACCTGTTACCAAATCGTCTTACTGAGAATAACAAGAGCATCCCTCTCAATATTCAAAGTTTCATATCTGATTTTTGAAGGTCGGTCTCACTAATTTGGATCACCAGCTAACTCGCAAACTGAATAATTCATGCCAAATGAAAGTTTAAATAAAAAGCATGATGCCAATATGTATCGAAATCTCAATGGCATAATATTAAATTCTAGAGGAAACACCCAAAATCGTCTTCCACATTTCAGTAAATAATATTTTTCATCCTCCACTTTAAAAACGGGAACAAATAGTCCTTCAAATTTCATAAATTGAAACTGTTGGTACTATTTGTGAAATAAACGGGAACTTTTAGTCCTTCAAATTTCATAAACGGGAACGTTTAGTCCTGAAATTGTCCTTCAAATTTTGGTCCTTGAAATTTGAAGGACTATTTGTTCCCGTTTTAAAAGTGTAGAATGAAAAAGATTATTCGGTGAAGTGTGGATGACGATTTTGGGTGTTTTCTCTAAATTCTAACACCTGGACTCACTCGGTTGATGTATATAATATTGAAATAAAAAATTATTTGTTTTTGAGCTGGATTCACTTGCTCGATGTATATAATATTAAAATAAAAAATTATTTGTTTTTGAGCTTTAAAGTTTCCAGATCATCCATGGACAACCTTAAATCTTCAATCATTGTATGGATTTCTTTTTTATTTTTAAATATACACGTTCATTGGTATTATCAAGAACCAAGAATGATACTACACGATTAGGGCCATCAGAAACATAAAAAGTGAAAGACACAACACGGGAATAATATTCAGTGGACTGAAGTTTTGTGAAAAAAGATGCATTCCTAATGCTGGCTATTTTGGGATTCAAAATCTATTGTTTCTAGAAGATCAAATATGTGTTTTTCATACAAAAATAAATCATGATCCCTAAAAAATATGCTGTAGAGTGTGCCGTGTTTTTCATAGAAATAGTGAGTTTTTTTATTATAAAAAAAATAATGACTATTTTTTTTAAAAAAAATTCTACCCTAACAAATAAGTTCAATATGCATTCTGTTATTCATATTATTTATTATTTTATACATAAGTTTAAATTAATTATATTTA
Organism: Gynochthodes officinalis; assembly: GCA_020080225.1. Lineage (NCBI taxonomy): Eukaryota > Viridiplantae > Streptophyta > Magnoliopsida > Gentianales > Rubiaceae > Gynochthodes > Gynochthodes officinalis. Next base: position 3,110,692 of record CM034623.1, on the reverse strand, counting down.
ATTATCTATTATAATTTATCTTTAAAAATTTATGTCGTTGCCATCCATTCATCTTTAACTAAACTTTTAAACTTTTTAAAAATGTTTTTTTGCGTATGTTTCAAATATGTTCTTACTATTTCTTAACTATTTTTATTTTACTTTATAAACTATATAATATTTTAAAACATAGTTTTAAAGTACAATGAGTTATATAATAATTTTTCAATGAAAATATTTTTTTATTTATGTAAATTATATTAAAGGATGACTTTTAAGTTTAATATTACCATTACAAGAAAATGATCACTTTTTATTTTATAAATAATTAAGTTCATCACGATACTATCATATATTGTAATAATTAAGTATCTATGTTATTGATAGTACGATGTATTTTTTATCATTTAAATATTAAAAAATGTAATAATAATAATATAATTATAAAGATTCTGTAATAATAATATAATTATTAATTATAAACAAAATATAATTTTTATAATTTTATTGAACAAATTACTTTTGGAAGGCATTTAGTTGTAATTATATTTTACAACCAATCGATAACAATTGAAACGTGATTTGGATTTGGGAATCTATTGTAGCTAAATAAATGAGGGTATGTTTTAATAAATTTTGAGGAAATTGTCATTTTGATTTTGTTGGTTGAACAAGTTCATTTGAATATGTTTTCAAGTAGAACTTTATCTTTCATTCTTTGTTTGAGATGTCATTATTTTAAAATGATTTGGCCTGCACCAATCATTTCAACCAAAACTGCAAGAATGATAAACAAATAAATTAGGACAAGAAAATTAATTTAATTAGTAGTGCTTATATAACATCAAAAGGTAATGGTAGGGGGGGGGGGGGGGGGGGGGGGGGGTGGACGAAATAATAAGAACACCACCTTAATTGATGTTATGCTGTCACTCTATCAGACAGATTCTGAATTTATCTAATATGTATATCAAAGCTACTGTAGAGGTGGTAGTTTTATTAAAACCATCCTTTAAAGCAAGTTTTTTTTTTTTTTAACCATTGAGTTTGTTTCAACGGTCACCCAATTATGCTCGAACTCCCAATTTGTCATCTTCCTCCATCTCGTTCTTCTTCCTTTTTTGTGGAAGTCTCACCTCTCTAGTGAAGAATAAATAGAGACATTCGTGTAATAGATTAGAAATACTCTTATAATAGTGTAGGAACAGTTATAATCACCCTCGAGTGGGGACTTAAAAAAAAAGTTTTTTTCATTTTGTCCCTTCTTTATTAAAAAGACGTGGTTTTATTTTTTTTTCCTCCACTTTATTGAAATGACACTATTTTAATTAGTTTTATTGAAATAACATCAGTTTTTTGGACTTTTTTTTTTCGCAAAACAATGTTGTTTTCATAAAGCAAAACAAAAAGAAAAAAGTTTTAAAAAATTGAAACGATATCGTTTCAATAAAACAGGAGAAAAAAAAAACATTAGAAGCAACGTTATTTCAAAGTCAAGAGAAAAAAAAAAAAAAACTCTCGAACAAAAAGTTTGCCAAAACGTTTATATATATATATTTTGTATCGATAATTGAATATAAAAATCTTAATATAACATCACTGCCACCAAGTTGAAGTATTCTCGGAATAGGTAAACATCCAACAATACCAGTAAACTTGTACGCTTATATTCCCGCTCAAACTAAGAAACACGAGCGTCTTGCATGTCCAGACATGCATCGGCAGCCGCAGCAAAACAGCTCGCTTGTAACAGCTCTTTCGCTGTCCAGATATGAACGGAATGGGCAGTACCGTTTTGCAGCAGGATGCTGGTGATGCAGGATGCTTGTAGGATAGGCCACGCCGTCGAAAATCACGATTATGATGGATTATTATTCTATTCATATGTACGTAATTCTTTTCTTATGATGGATGATTTAGATAGTCTGTGGTGTATTTCCAAGACCACAAGAATGGCTTCACCTTTAAGAAGCATCACGTTCAGTTGACTGAACACTTCTCCTGTACCAAATAGCTGGCCAGAAATGTTATCATCCTTGCCAAATGAAAATGGGTTTGTTGTAACTGGATGGTAGGTTTTGTACGAATGGATTGAGAATAGGAATATACATAAAAAATCGATCATTTTGTCCCTTTCTTTTTGGCTCTTTCTAATGTTTATCTACAATACATTTCGACCCAATTCATGACACCTCTCAAAGACTCAAGTGATGATGATGATGTTTCAGTTAACTCCACCCGCTATGAACTAATTATAAAGACAAAAATTTTCTTTGGTATGACTTAATGTTTTCTAGTGACCTCAAGCTTCAATGGAATCGACAGGCCTTGCTCGATGCACCCCGGGGTCAGCATACACAGCTTCCCAAAGCACTTGTTGCAGCAATCTTTGTAGACGCATCTGATCCCATGTTTCTTGTTTATTTCAGTTCCATTGCCATGATGGAACACGATGAGGATAGCAAGGTATCGATCAGCTCAAACCAACTCCAACAACTTAATGTTCCCCGTGGAATTTGCAGCAACTAAGGTAGGTGACTGACCACGCCAACATACTGAGGATATAAATTGCGCACTGTCATCTACTTCATCACCACACAGTGGATCAGTGATGTTGAATTTATATGACACCGCAGGCATAGGGAGCGCTTTGTGGTATATGAAAACCTGTGGCCAGAAAAGGATAAGGAGAACAACTAATGAACAGGTTGCATTGATAATGTAGTTTATGTATGCATAAATGATTACTGTGAACCTCTTCCTCTTGAGAATAACACAAAACAGAATTATGAATATGTTGCATTTTCAACGCAAATCATAAGTTCATAACTGCACTTTGTAACAGGAAAGTGGGCTAAGAGATTCACAGGAACCATGGTGGCAATAACAACACAATTTGAATACCATGCCTGCTGCTTTGACTGATAACAATTGACGAAATGATATACCTCATTCGTTTCTGAACCTGTCGCAATGTAACCTTCAGACACAGATAATCCAACAAAATTCTGAAACAAAAAGATACAAATTAGGGGGAAAAGATAGATAGCTCAGATGGAAAGAAAAGTGTCTACTACCAGGATTTAATCATTCTAACAGATTTAACAACACACTCACATTGTAAATACTAAAAGACAAATTTAAAGACAAATTCTACAATGACAAAATGCAGCTGATACTACTATTTACATAGCTAGAAGACGATACTTCCATCAGCTGATGATATGTTATAATTTCATCATATTTTTCTTAATCAACTCCTCCTTAATTCACTTCTGCCGACCTTATCTCTTTCTTCATGTTCAAATGCTTTCCATTTTATTCACAAAACCAGCTAATCAAAATCTTAGGGTGTGTTTGGTTCTTCATTTGAATTAGAATTGTCTTAAAATTAGAATTTTTTTCATTACATTTGTTTGAATTTTATTATTATTATTTTTTTCTCTTATTCCAATTCATTCATAATGTCTATTTATGGTATCTTCAAAAATTTTCTATAAAATTTAAACTAAAATCTACACAACAACAACTAGGCCTTTATCTCACTAGGTGGGGTCAGCCAGGAGTGTTCAAAATCAATAATCCTATCTAATCTGCATTTGAGCAAATGTCGGTTTTTGATCCAATTTGATCCTCTGTTTTTTTTTTTTGGCTATTACTTTCTTTTTCATATATAATGTTAGGTGATCTAACTTAAATTTGAAATTAATAGTTTTACGTTAAAAAATTATCTATTTTTATATAAAGATAATAAATAAATTTCATTTAAATATTTTAATTTGTATATATTTCATGTAAATTAATTTGTGTATTTTCATATAAATTTTAATTTATTTTGTCACAAATTGACTAATTTTAATTAAAGAATTATCTGAATTATCAAAAAATACTAATTATATTTTATAACTAATGTTAACTATTTTTTAAAGGAAAAAGTTATAATTTTTTTTTTCCCATTTGGATCGGATCGATCAGTTTTTAATCCAATCCCATCCAGAATTTCGGATCGGATTGGTGGATTGATCTAATCCGCGGATCAAAATGAACACCCTTAGGGTTAGCTAAAACTAAAATCTATGTAAAATATAATTAATTATAAGCCAACTTCACTTCTAACCATGAACCATACGACCCGTAACTCCCTAAATCCATCATCACTCTCTATCAGTACCTTAATTTTACAAAAAAACCACCACCTCACACCATATGGATTTCAGCTTTGTAATCTTATGTCATTCCACATTGAAAAGTCAAAAGGCAAACCCTACATATCTATGTATGTATGTATGTATATTTATAATCATTTATAGAATTTTGAGAAGCTTAAAAAAATATAGGAAATGATTTTGGAAAAATGATATTAAAATGTCACGTTAAATATGCTATTTACTAAGACAAATCAGGTAAAACTAAGTTCAAATGTTTATAACCATTCACACATGACCTCTTCCACTCTTTTTAAAATGTCAAATAGCAAATTTCTTTCTTCAAGTGCTTCACATAGATGACAAATTAGATGAAATATGTGGCAGACCTAGCAAAGATAATTCTGTAGGATTCATGCTGAATCAATGATCTTATGCTAAGCACATAAAACTCTCATTTCAGTTCCTAATATGTGGGTGACCTCAAGTGACACGAGAAAAATGATATACCTTCACATTCAAGTGCCCTGTGAAGGACTGAATGGGAGCAGAACTCGTGGACAGATCCCAAAGCTTCAAAGTGTTATCAGTAGATGCAGACACAAGAGTAGTTGAATTTATGAACTTAACATAGCTCACAGTCTTATTGTGCCCACTCAATGTGCAGAGAGGCATCCTCTGATTACGTAAATCATAATAGTATATCCTATGATCTGCTGATCCAAATGCAAGGCAACGACCGGATTCACTGGCGAACTGGACACAACAGACATTGGCCTTCGTCTTAATGGTACCAACACTTACTCCCTGCATTAGCAACCCATGTAAGAAAAGCATATTACACATCTAGAACCCAATATACACATCAATGTTATTTAGATTACTGTAGTACGTTTAGTTTCAAAGCTGACATCCACCAAGTGCAAAAATAGAATTGCCTGATTGATATTCCAGAGTTTGACAGAACCATCATCACTTCCGCTGGCAAGCAATGTTGGATCAGCCACAGAGTAGTCAACGGACCAAACGCGCCTTTCATGCTCTGTCATTTCCATAAAGATTTGACTTCTTGTAACATCCCAAACCTGAAAATATTTCAAGTAGAAAGTAGGGTTTTTATTCATTTTTATTTTTTACTCCCCATGCCTTTTGTTTATCATAAAAGTAAACGAGTTGAAGTCTGTCAATTTACCTGCACCACACCATCAAAGTTACTTGAAGCAATCTGGCTCTTGATATAACCATTCCAACAAACACTGCTTAGCTTTGATTTGCAGGTCATTTCGACCACTGGATAATGGATATCACGGTCTTCATTTAAAATGGAATTATATTCAAAGACTTTGATCTTCTTATTAACACCAGCACTTGCAAAGAATTCTCCATCACGGTCAAAACTCAGAGAGCAGACAAGGTTTGAAGAATTCAAAAGATCTCCCTGCTTCAAGTCTGCCTTTACTTTCAACTTGCTAAATGATAAATACTTGCATAGGCCCTCGAGGAATGAATTTATCCATCCAATTTGTCTATCCTCGTTATACTGTTCTTTCGATGACAAGTTACTAAGCGAGCTCCTTTCTGTCACTACAACTGATCCTCTTGCCTCACTACTAATTGCAGTGCTTCTGGGGAATGCTTTCCCCAATGGTTTCAGTGCTCTCCGTCTGGTTAAAAAGTAGGCTGACTCCAATTTTTTAAAGTTTTTCATAAGCCGTGAGCTTTTAGACAGGATACATCCTTGATTTTCAGAAGGAACATCTGACTTCTGAGTCTCCTCAATATGATCATCAAGTTCCTCTGCACCGCGCATATAAACTCCAGGTCTACATCTCTTTCTGGATCCTGAGCTACCAGAATCGTCGTCATCCACAGTATTGGCTAAAGGGGGCCCAGAAGCTGAATCCTTCACCTGATCTAGGCTTGAGCCTCCTTTCATTCGAAGGGCTGTTTGCAACTTAGTGACTTCCTCTACATCAGAGGTTAAAAAGGACACCATTTCACGCAAGTGATCTGCTGCATCCTGTTTCCTTTGCTTCAACAGTAATAGAAATTCAAGCAACAACTCCTGTTCATCTATTTTTTCCCGGAGTTTTATTGCTGCCTCTCGTTCCTCTATGCTGTCTCTTGGTTCATTTAGAAATTCACTTTCCAACAACTCCCTGACTTGCATGATTGAGGGAGCCAGGAAAATGAGAATAAACTCCAAATCTTGCATGAATAATATACTATGCATAGAAATGTTAAACACAACCCTGAGAGTTGATTTGCCATGATGACTAATAGAGGTGGCATCCGAGTTGTTATTAAATTATCATAAAGAACAGAAAAGTAAAATTCATAAGATCATTTTGAGGAATTCAATGAATTTTGACTGCTAGAGTAGACACACAGCAACTATAACTACTAATTGGTAATTTGTCACTGTCCTTCCCTCTAGATACTTTTCCCATCTGATAACAAGTTTCCTAAATCACCATCACCATCCCCATCTAAGTCTGTCATCCTTACTAAGGTACTAGCACAAGTACCATACCAAGTATAAAAAAAATTGAGTATGATACTTTGTAAAAACCATGCACTCATGTATACATGACATACATTTACCTAGAAAAGTACAAATAATAAAACAATCGGCAGCCAAAAGGGGAAGGTAATAGTTAAAAGCATGGGCCCAAATTAAGAACAGCTAAAATAGCAGTAAACCTCACCCCATTTTTGGTCGACTACTTGGTTCAGGGTGCAGCAACCACAGGCAAAAAGAAGCTTCTTTAGGCCAATTCAACAGCAACTGAGGAGGAAGAACTCGATGTCTCAGACTACACATAGTTGTGCCTTTCTCTTCTGGCGTGCTAAATGTACAATACAACTGTTGACATGTAAATATTCATCAGAGAGGAGAAGCATAACAAATAAGGCAGTCTTTAACTAAATACAGCACTGGACCACCGTGCCCTTAATGTCCCAAAGTCATCACTATAGATTGTTAGAACTGATACTGACCTCAAAGAGAAGAACCCCAAGGCGGTAAATGTCTGAAGCACAAGAACTTGGGCCACCAGCAACTTCCTCTGGACTGTTGTACCAATTGGCTTCCATTAGCAATATTTGCTTCATTGGAAAGCTATGATTTTTGTCTTCTGTCTGGTCATTCTTAGAGGCTACCTCAGCCTGTGCCGAAGTTGACCTCAATCCACTGGTTTCAGATACTATTTGAGATGCATTTGAACGATTCATCTCAAGTTGCAACTGCTCAGCCGCTAACTGACTTTCTCCTTGGGGTAAATCTGAAGATAAAGGTGAAGACAAACCCTTAAATTCAGCCATTTGGCTGTTTGTTCCATCCTCGATCGAGTCTGAACCTGAATCCGAGCAAGAAGCAGATTCAATGAAAGAGACACGGTTAAATGAGGACATGACCAAACAAGAGGGCCGCACATTATGAAGAATTATTCCCTGAGAATGAGCCAGGTTCACAATCTCTACAATTTGAGTAAATATGTGCATGCATTCAAGAGCATCAACTGTTCTTTCTGGGTCGTCCAACCAATGCCTCAGACTGATATCATTACATTCTATGGAACGAACAACAGAATCCGATGTTAATCCTTCCTCGGAGCCCTGAATATAGTTTTTAACCTGATTGGTGTGAGATATCCCAATTCTGTCCCTCACTTTTCTTCCTGGTCTAAACCCAAAATCACTTGATTTCTCTCCTGAAGACCTAATTGTGTTGGCACGAACAAATCGAGGATTCCTCTCAAAAACTGAAGAAGAAATTAAACCCCTAGAGCTATCTGACCTTTGCCAGCCAGATTCAGACGAACCTTCCATTATCTACCCACCTCGAGTAGGCAGTAGCGCAAGAAACACAATCACGAGCCCAGCTAAAAATGGAAATCTCAAACTATTAAAGCAGTCTATCAGTTCCACAGCAGCCATTTTTGTATCAAAAACACATCTTCCTAGCAGAAAGAACCACAACTCTTCATCTACCTTAAGCGATCACTGTGCCAAACCAAAAACCTCCTGAACATAGAAACATTAAAGAGAAAAAAATGAGCATAAAGCAACTTTCTAAATTTAAGAAGGGAAACCTTAGAAAAAAAAATACATTCCATCCTTAATAAAAGATTTCTTTTGGCCCGGAAGCAATAACCTTTTTAATATCTTGGGCAGCTAACACAATAACATGAACACACAGAAAAACGTTAACGAAAAGAAAACGAGAGGATGCAGGAAAGGCACATCGAGATGGAGAATAAAGCAAGCTGACCAGCTTATCACCAAGAGGAAAGGCACACTGTTGAGATTGTTGAGAGTTTAAGCATCAGCAGTAGCTACCAAAAGAACTTGAACCACACATTTTTTTTTTTTATACAATTTTTTACAAAAACATATGTGCTTCTCCCAAACGAGGCAAGGAAGCACCGCAGCCTCACAAAATTCCCAGGTTGTTTTTTAATTCTCTACAATGGTATAGCGAACAAACAAGCAAAAAAACTATTTAAAAAAAACCGCAAAAGAATTGCTATTACTGTTTAAATATAAATACAAAAAAAAAAAAAAAAACCTGTCTCCCGAAAGAAACTATGACCATTCTGTAGGTGTCTTGACTTGTTACCATTTCCGTAAGAACAGTACAGAATAAAGGTTCTCAAATGTTAAGAAAACAAAAAGTATTTGCATTAAAAAAATGTAAGACACATATGATATTTCAAAACTAATACCATATCATACTTTACTGGTTTGTTTTCGAAATCGACGGGCCACTTGTTCTCTCCATAAAATGGATTCCTGGATCAGTTTTATCCTGAAAACGTGGCTAATTCACATCCTCAAAACTATCCCAAAAAGAAAGGGCCATAAAAGTAAAATGCAATGAATACCTCATGGGATGTGGACAAGATTTTGTACGAAATGGATTCTAAAACCCAAAGCTAAAACCGCAGTGGAGAAGGTTAAAACCCCACCAAGAATGATCCTTAATATTCAGTTTCCAATGATCAAACCATAATATAGTAAGATTAACTATTGGCTAAATGAATCGTGTTATATTATTACATCCCAGTTTCCAATTACTCTCAACGAGGACTAATGTTAAATGAATCCGGTGGGCCTAACGCTAAGCGCATAAAAACCAGCATTTAGACAATGAAAATCCAGTTCCAGATGATTATTTAATTGAGACAATGGTAGAAAAAGTGCTTCCTCACCCCATTACAACATCAAAGATCGCATCTTTTCCGCTTTCTTTGCAAAACCGTGAAACTTCACAACAAATTTGTCGTAAAGAATGAGCTAAATTCAGGGATCTGTTAATCTGATCAAATTGCTCTGTTTTTTGCATTCAACTGATGCTCACTTTCTCATCCCAAAAAAAAAAAATCGAATCTTTATTCGACATCAGTTCTTCAATTCAGCTGCTCATGTAACAAGACAAATCGTTTGGAGCTTTGCAATGACAAAAGGACTAGAAAACTGACCATCCAATTGAGATGAAACGCCGTCGTAATGGAGCTCCAAACTAACAAGACGAGGTACGAAGGTTCAGAATTAACAACACAAAACGGAGTAAATCTTCTAGAAAACCATCAGTATACAGATTTATCATTTTAATACGTGTGATCATGTCATGTACGGAGGCTTAAGCAGACAGTGGTGGTGTGTGACTGTGCGAGACCGAAGGGTTTATGGTAGGCTGTCTATTTACGGTATTGGATAGCGTAGTTGTGGGGGGGCCGGCGGTGGCTGCCGTGCGTCGTCAGACAAGTAGTCACATTAGTAGAGTCAGTTTGACGAAGAACGGAAGAAGTGTGTGAGTGTGTGTAATAGCGGCGGTGGTGGATGGCGGGCTCGCGGCGGAGACAGGGGCTCGTAATTTGAGAATTAAATTATCGGAGTTGGAGGGGATTAAAAAAAACGTGATTAGATGAGAATAAAACGTGGCCATAGGAATTACACGTTTGCGTTTCAATTAATTATTTTTTTTTGTTTTTTCTGAGTTTCAATTAATTAATTAAATAAATTTAATTTAATTGGCGGCCTTCTTTTTACTTAAAATAGTATAGAATATATATTTGTTTCTGTGGTTACTGGTTGGAGATCTCCAGAAAGGGGAAAAGTAGAAGTGGACTTTTCATGGCCTCGTTTCTTGGCTTTTCCATTGGGCACTGATTTAATCGAAGAAAGTTAAACATCCCTATCAAACAAAACCTAAAATAATATAATGAGAGAAAATTTTCCATCAATTATAACAATTAATCAGTTTCAAACTTTCAATGTTTATTTATTCATTAGAAATCATGTCCCAATATTTAATCATTATAAGCCATGGGAACGTCACGTAAATTTGGGTTCCGTTTGAATTGTGCTGTATTTGAGAATTTTGTATTAAAATATGTAAAAGTTTTAGTGAGAATTTTCTATGAAAAAAAGTTACATGAAAAGGTAAATTGAAAGAATTTTTTTTTTTGGAATAATGTAAGAAGAATTTTGAAAAAAAGTTAATTTTTTAAAATAAAAATACAAACCAAACCAGTCTAAAATTTTTATTTTGGATTGATTCAAAAAGAATCAAACTCTCTCACTCAATTTGACATTTTTTTTTTTCTAGTTATTCCCTTTTAAAATCAGTGGGGGCTCTTCCAAACGTTACCACTCTTTTAAATCTTAATGATGGTATGAAATCTATGGACGGCACTTAAGACTAAATATTCTACCATTGAATTATCAACGTGAAGAAAAATAGAAATATGAATAACAAAATTAAAAAAAAACATATATATAAATACATCAAAATAAAAATAAACTTAACAAAGAATTGCACGAATCAATCAAACATTGAGCTATGAGTGTTCATTTTGATTTAATCCGCGAATATGATCGATCTGCCGATCCTATCCGTTTTGATCTAAATGAAGAAAAATATATATAACTTTTTTCTTTTAAAAAATAGTTAACATTAGTTATAAAATGTAAATTAGTATTATTTGATAATTTAAATAATTTTTTAATTAAAATTAGTCAATTTGTAACAAAATAAATTAAAATATTTATATAAAAATACATAAATTTAAATATTTAGATAAAATTTATTTATTATCTTTATATAAACTAGATAATTTATTAACATGAAACTATTAATTTTAAATTTAAATTAAATCATCTAATATTATATATGAAAATGAAAGTAATAGAAAAAAATTCAAAATAAATTAAAAAATAACCCGATCTAAATTTGACCCGACCTAATACGATTCGTCCGTTCAAATGCAAATCGAATGGGATCATTTATTTTGAATAGTCGAACTAACAAATCCACGAACGTTCAAAGTGATTATCTGTCATTGCATGTCAATTGTATAATCCGAGGGGCTGCCTGGTTGGTGGGGGGAAATGGAATGAAAATGGGTTTGATTGCATTATTGTTGTTTGGTTTGGAGAAATGGAATGAAAGAGCCCACTTGAGCTCACTTTTGATTATCCCATATGGGGTAATTCTCATATCCCCCAATATTGGGGGGTATGGAACTAGGGAATGCTAACAATTTTGTTAATTAATTAAATAAATAATTAATACTATTTAATTATTAATTATTATAATTAAATAATAATAAATTAATTAATCAAGATTAATTTAATTAATCATTCATTTACTTATAATTAGTTATTTACTTAATATTATTAATTAATTAATTATATTTTTAATCTTATTTTATTAATAGTAATTATTATAATTAATGTATAATTAATTTATAAATAATTAATTGATAATATTAATTAATTACTAATTATTACTAACTAATTAATTAACTAATACTAATTAATTAATTAATTAATTTAATATTATAATGAATAATTAACTAATTAATTAATACTAATTATTATAATTAATTTATAATCATTTCTATTCCCTAGCACAAACCGACCACTATTATTAGTAATCATTCCTATTCCCCAACACAAACCAACCAGCAGAATTATAATGATTAACCCCACCATCATTCCCCACTACTATCATTTTCATTACCTTTTTCATTCCCCCTTTGAACCAGGCAGACCCTGAATCACAATGATTGCAAGAAGGGGAAATAAAAAGTTCCTAACTTATTAGGAAATAAGGGATCAAAATTATGTAACTTGTAACAACAGTGATCAAATGTATATGACAACTATGTACTAATAAGGGATCAAAATTATGTAACTTGTAACATCAGTGATCAAATGTATATGGCAACTATGTACTTCTGTGATTCTTAGCAGTACATTAAGAAGATGCATGGTTATACAGCGAAGGTTGAATTACTATTTTGTGCTGAATATTCGCTGCCAACGCTTATAGGAAGAGAGCAGAAGAGCTAACTGCGGATTCAAAGTGGAGTAAGAGAACCAACTTCGTCTAACCAAGTTGGCCACTCAACATTGCAAAGGCAATTGGGACCAAAAACCGAAGGGTTCGAATCCCTAATTTGTAAATCCCCTTTAGTTCCCTTTAGTGAGACATAGATAGAGCCACCTACTCATTTGTACTCTTATAATAGTATACAGAATCAGAAAATAACGGGAAAGGAAAGGCAGAATACAACTTCACTCGTGCCTGCACCGCTAAAACATTTGGAACAACATGCAGTTCCTTGCGAAATACTCCTATCCAGTATTTAGGACTTTGTTTAATACACAAGGCTGCAAGCCAGAATAAATTTTGGGGCTCATAATAATCATGCTCTGTAAGAATGGCTGGCAGACACTTATCAAATGCAGAGTTACTGAACTACAAGAAACTGCATGTGACAGCTTACACGGGAGTAAGAGAACTAAAATATTTCCGACTAATTCTACAAATGGCTAAAAAATAAGCCCTCAGCCATATTCATTGGACAACACCTATACAACTCCTTTCACCTAAAATATCTTAATTTTACAACAGAATCACCAATGAATTCCAGCAGTGGCCTCTTTTCTTCAGTTTTTAAGTATGGTTTGCAAACTTTGCATAATGCCAACACTCAACGACCAGCAATGAAAAATGAATTGATTGATAACTGGCTTCCCTCAACCTGAGCTTTTCGCAACTTTGCCTTGTCCAAGCGTGCTCGTCTTACAGCTTCTTGAACTTGGCGATCATGGTCTTTCATCATCTGGTCCATTTTGCTTGTTGGAACTACTAGCGGTCCAGAGTAGTGAATTTTATTCCCTTTTGACCCATACCCAAGCTAAGCAACACATCGGTAACAAAAGAAGTGGGTTAATATGAAAATTATGTACAGATTCATAATAGAAAGCAGCATATTACTGAAGTACTTACAACAATGGGGTCATTGTTGTTGCTTCTTCCATCCTCATTCTGATAAGAGCTTGTGACTGCATTATTCTTCTGATCTTGCTTTGTCATGGAATTTGAAGCCTCCTTGAATGATCCAGGAAATCTTGCAAATAGTTTTGGAGCTTCCTGTTGAGAAAGACTAGCAGCCTTCTCCCTGCGCTCCTCAGATAGCACACTCCTCCTAGCAGCAACTAAACCAGACATGGCTGACAAGTCAGCCCCATTTGAAATTTTTGGAACATCTTCCATGTTCTTACCAGCTTTAGCCCAGGCAGCCCGGTGTGCCAGTGGTCCAGAATGGGAACCTCTTTTATGGAGATTACCCTGAGGATCATTGTTTGCTTCTTCCACAGCCTGAGATGGTCTAGGTGGGTCAATTGGAAAACCAGAAGCCACATCTTCCTGATGAGAGTTGAACATCTCACTTCTGCTCTTGGAATTAGACTGACCTTGTCTTTTCTGGATTCAGGAATTCCATTATAAGTTCCAAACTCAACCCCTCACAGAAAATGCAAAGGTCATCTTGTTATAGCATTACCTGCATTGATAAGACTAATTCAGCATTGGCATCAGGTGCTGGGACTGCACGAGATTCTCGTGTCCCTCTCCTTTCTGGATCATACCTGTGGCCCTTGCTTCCAGCTGCTGCATGTCTGTATATTTACATTATAAAAGTCAGTCAGTAGTAAAGAACCTACCTTAAGCATTTACAGAATTTGTTCAAGCACAGAGAAAACTATAGCTTGGCCCTATAAGTACAATAAAATGTCAGAATCCAACATTCCCAAAATGCTACAGATCTCCAATATAGAGCACACGGGTCATCAGTGACAAAAACTATGAGCAATAAATATGAATTCACGTTAATGCAGTCTATATACCTTCTAGCTTCTTCATCCCGAACTTTAGCATCAAACTCTTTACTGGGGGGATATTTTGGCAAACTTGAAGGATCACAAGGAAGTGGTCTTGTTGTAAAGAACTGCAAAAAGAATTACATAAGCAAGCAAGAAATTCAACAATTGAACATTAAGGATCTTCTTTAACTGTTAGTTATCTGGTTATGGAAATGCAGGATGTTAACCTAGATGTATAATAAGGAAAGGTACCAAGGATATTGAAAGTTAATTGTCTAACATTCATTGAAGCCAAGATGAATTGACAAAATATTGATAATACTAAAGACAATGAATAGCAAGCCTCAGATGAACTCTTCTTGGAGGAAGTACATGAATGTGAGTGTTTCCAGCCTATATATAGCTGATGTCCTCATAATCCAAAAAACTTTGAATTGCAATACATAAAATAAATTAAGTAGCAGAGTCTTGACTGGCAATGATGCTATGTTTACCATTAATTTGAAAAATGCTTAATGTGGATATGTTTTCACATTAGTGATCGATGTCAAGGAATTATAACAAGTTTGACCATTCTGATCATTGCATACAATGGTTAATTCCCCTAAAGATCATTTTTCTTTGTGAGCCTCCTTTCAAGTAGTCAATTTAAATTTCTTGCTGCATCCTTGTTCCTTCATCTCATCTACATTTTTCCTCTCTACTTTTGTCATTATTATTTTTTTGTTCTTTCCGTTCTCCCTGTGTGGAGAGAAAGAACGAGGTGAAGAGAGAGAGAGGGTGGGATTAGTAAAAGCTTCCAACCTCACTTTGGAGGGCAGAAGTTGCTGATCCACGATCAGCAGGATCTATGGATAGTAGAACCTCCATCAGTCCTAAAGCTGGTGCAGGAAAGTCCTTAAACGTTTCTGCCACACAGCGTTTATAAGGTTGCTGGGGCTTAAAAATAGTTGCATGAGGCAACTTTGATTTCCTCCAGTACTCCTCCGACGGTGAACCACAAAGCTTGAAGATTTTATGTAATTGCTCAACCTGCAGGGTAAAATTTATGCACATGTGTGTTAATATCATGATGCTCTTACAAAGGCAAGACAGCAGTATATCAAATCAACAAGAAAAAGTTAAAAACTTTTGATCACTAATATGGAACTCTATATACTCCAGACACCGAGTGGCTTGCATCATGGTTTGAATATCATTCCAATACTTAGATATTAACAGAGTAACAAACAAATGCACCTCCGTCCGACCAGGCATGATAGGCTTGCCAGCATAAAGTTCAGCAAGTATGCAACCAGTACTCCACAAATCCACAGCAGCACCATAGTAAGTTGCTCCAAGTAGGAGTTCAGGTGGTCGGTACCACAGAGTCACAACACGACTCGTCAAGGGCTGACTCTGATGAGGATCAAAGAAACTCGCAAGACCAAAGTCAGCTATCTTCAGGATACCATTATTGTCAATTAAAAGATTGGAGCCCTTAATATCACGATGCAAAACACCGCGATTGTGACAGTGATCAAGTCCACGTAAAAGTTGTTGCATGTAACATTTAACCTGACAAAATATATCAGAGATTATGTTCTCTCAAGCAATCGAGAGAAAGAACTGAAAACAGATACTAGTTTCACCAAGGAACCATCATGTATACATTGTATAGGACATTATCACATTTCCTAGTGAAGTATTCAGTTACATCTCATGGAATTATACAAGCACACAGGTTATTACAGAGGATCTAACTTAAGATTAACATCATTTGAAACAGAATATGAAAAAGTTAAAATAACTAGTTGACACAGCATTTACTTGTCATGTTGTAGGAAGATTTTATGAGTAATTTTTTCCAGCCGGTTGCAAGTACCTGTGATTCAGTGAATTTGAGACCTGGGTGTGATGAAAGACCAGCTAGGTCATGCTCCATGTACTCAAATACAAGATACAAGCTGCAAGACATCCTCGATGTAACTAGGCCTTCCAACTTGATTATATTAGGATGATCAAGTCTACGCAGAATGTGAATTTCCCGAGCCATGAAACGAACACTCTCAGGCTCCAGATTGTCAAACCTTACCTTCTTCAAAGCCACAATTTTCCCTTGATCAAGATCTCGAGCTCGGTACACATTGCTGTAAGTGCCCTGGCCAATCTATGTGAAAAGGGACCAATAAACCATAAACCCAATAAGCAACTGGTATTAACAATTAAATCAGAACATAACAGGTGGATATGCCACCCACATAAAACAAAAGCAAGAGAGCCAAGTATCAATCTAAAAACAAATGAGGCACCATGACTTCTCCTAAGTACCAATTACTATTGAAAGTTAAGATTACACCATTACAGTACAATAATAAAAATAATTGAAAAAAATGGGCCAGTGAAATTTTGTGAGATTAGTAGTGCTCCTGATTGGGATAAAGGTGATGTTGATGTTGATGTGATGATGATGTAGTAGTGCTCATTGATTCACAGAAGTTCCCTTTCTATCAGTTGAAGTCATATGAACCCTAAAGTATACGCATACAAGGGCATGGGCATCTAAACTTTACTATTGGTAAAGTGCAATTTACAACCTCTTCGAAATAAAATTTGCGCCGTCTAAAACTTTCCGCATATCAGTTCAATACCAAACTAGAACCAGACTAGATTTTGCACTCACCAACGTTGAGGATATGTTACTACTTTCCTTGGTCTAAAATCAAATCTTATTCTCAATTTAAAGTTAACTCTAACATCACTTTCCAATAATCATGAACGCTTCTGATGAAGACGGTTAATACAGACATGCATTAGACAGTTTCAAACAAGTCGAAATCAAAAGACAGGGCAATGGCAAGAAGATGACTTGAATAGCATAAGCTTGGTCAAGAGGAAATTCAAGTAGCTCGTTGAATCCATCTAAATATTTGTCCAAATAAGAGTAAGTTCCTTTATAGAATGAATGAGTACGCAATAATCAGATAGTTTAGTTCATGGAATTTATCAACAGTAACCAGTGAAATCACAAATTTTATCCATTCAGCAAAACAATAGGAAGATTAAAAGCAAATTTTATTCGATTTCTCATAACAATTTCTTGCAAAGTAAATGTAACGCCAATGACAAAGAAAAGAGCATACTTTATCCAATTTCTCAAAAGAATCTGCACGCCTAGGTACCCATCCTCTGATAGCTTCACCAGCCACCGCAGCTAGCCAGGGTGGCCATCCAGCAGCAACCTGCTCCCCTTCTGTAGCTCTTGCAATCCTACCCATCCCAGGGTGGTGGGAGGTGACAACATATTCAGTCTTCTCCCTTTTCCTCTCAATATTCTCACCATGCAACCGAGCCGAACCATTGATTTGCTTATCGATCAACACCACCCCCCCTTCATTACTGTCCAGCCGATCTTTCACTCTGTACCCCTCCTCTCTCCTGGATGAAACCGCCCTCGAGACCCGTAAATCTGAAGATGTCTTACTGGGTATCCTCTCCCTTGGACTCTCCCTACTATCTTCAATGGCAGAGGGCTTACCACAAACACATCCCATTCTGCTTCAGAAAACCCAAACCCTCAAAATCCCACTTCCCAAAATCACATCTTTACACCAAAATAACAATTTCTCCTCCGCATTAACTCCTCCGCTTCCATTATCTCATCACGCATCAAAAATCAACCCAAGAAAACAACTTTATCCCAATTCTCAACTCAAACTCCAAGTATTCATCTCACACTACCAGTCTTTCTCACCAATCATTAATTTATTCAAGACCCAATTCAAGAAACTACCAATAACCAGCCCATTCAGTTTATACTCCAACACAAACAAAAAAAATCAGTGAATAGGCAACAAAACCAAAATGTGAGCTGAGCAATAATACAATAAAATGGGTTTCAACTGAAATGGAGTGGAACTGCACCTGATATGGATAAAACTATAAAAGTATATGAAAAGTTTGGTACAGAAAGGTAAGGGGCGGATCTAGGTCAAGAAATGAATTCTGATGTGTTGAGTAGAGTGGTATGTACAGAGATTTTTACAGATCACAGCCATTGTGGGGCGCGTGGTTCAGAACAAACCGATTAGTAGTGGTATACTTAAAAACAAATTAGCAGTTGTAACTTGAGTGGGAGTTAAAAAATGTTTGTACATTTTGCTATGCCAAAAAACAAAAATAGTACAGCTCCGACTGGCAGGGCAGCTTTTCATTAAAGCCCTTTTGAGGAAAGGGGAGCTATGTTCAATGTTCATGGAGACATTCCCTTCGCAGGTCTTTCCCACTACGCGCAAGAAATGAGGGAAAAAAGGTTCTCTCTATGGCGTGCACTAAGCCATGATTGTATTGCTCATAGCTTCATGCTTACAGATTAGTACTTTTGCTTGTTTATTATTCTTTTTACAGTGGGAAAAATAGTAAGAAATGATGAAAATATCCCAATACGTGTCTGATTGAACATGTTAAAATGGTTGTGTTATTGTTCATTTACCTAACTACTGTCTGGAGCTCATAGAAATGGCCTCTAAAGTGCAAATATAACGGCCAGCCCATAACTTACAATATTTTGTAATAATGATTAGGGAGGGAGGTATTGAACATTTGTCAAATTCTCTTAACTTTTTTAAGTTCATTAGAATGAATAATGATATAAATACAGTAAACAAAAAAAAAAAAAGTAAAATTTCTCTAACTTAGTGTTACAACTTTTTAGTTATTTAGTAATTTTCAATCGTATAAATTTCAATTCAAACACTATAATAATTCATTAAATTTTTTCATTGCAGTGTATCAAGCAACTGAGTCAAACACAAAGAAATCACTTGAATTCCTCTTCGACTAATATTTGCATGTGGGCAGTCCCAAGATGAATTGGAATGGGCTTAAATTTTTTTTTTTTTAGTGTCGTTATGTATTTATAGTATGAACATGATGCATGCATTTTGACCTTCCATACCATTAGATGCAACAAGTTGAAAGAAGAGTCAATATAATAGAATTGAATCTAACACTTATTTTCTTTAAGTAGTTATTCAATTTAAATTAATTAGTAGAAGAACCTGTTTCAACACCTGTAATTTTAATAAAATATTATGCACAAATTTACGTTTCATTATAAGAAAATATTTTATACACTGCATCATGTAAGATGGTATAACTAAAAACGAATAATTATGGTGATAATTTATAATTTATAGAAAATAAATTATATATATATATATATATAAAGATTACGTTAAAAAAAATAAAAATACGAATATATGAAATATTTTTTTTTAGTAAGCATTGGCTGTTGTGAGAGCATTCATTGGTATGGGTGGAAGACGAATGTAGGTAGAATTAAATGGGGAATTTATATTTGTTGGGCTCCACAGTCTGTGCTGTGGGCTACGGCAAGTTGCTTGACTTGGATCAAGACGGGACCAACAAAACAATCGAACGAGATTTCTACAATAGGTCCAGCTTTTCAGTTTTGACCCGGCCTCCATGGCCCTTGGGCCCAGCAATGGCTAATTTTAGACGATTATCAACGGGAAGAAAAACAGAAATATAAATAACAAAATAAAAAAAAACATATATATAAATACAATCAAAATAAAAATAAACTCAACGAAAATTTGCAGGAAGCAATTAAACATTAAAGCTAGGGGTGTTTATTTTGATATGTGGATCGGATCGATCCGCTGATTTGATCTAAATGAAATTTTTTTTTATAATTTTTTCCTTTTAAAATAGCTAAAATTAATTATACATTATTATTATTTGATAATTCAAATAATTTTTTAATTAAAATTATTCAATTTGTGATAAAATAAATTAAAATATTTATATGAAAATACATAAATTAATTTACATTAAAAATACACAAATTAAAATAGTTAAATAAAATTTATTTATTATATTTATATAAAAATAGATAATTTTTTAATATGAAATTATTAATTTTAAATTTAAGTTAAATTACATAACATTATATATGAAAATGAAAGTAATAACCAAAAAAAAAAAACAAATCAAATTAAAAAAACAATCTAATCGAATATTTTAAATCGGATCAAACAATTGATTTTGAATACCCCTAGCATGAGATCATAACGCGAATTAATCACTTCACATAAATGGTTGTATTAATGGTATAATTACATTAAATATCCAATTTCAAAAGTTGTGAATGTATAAAGTACATAGTTGAAAATTTTTATTATGAATATCATTATTTACAATTAAAATTATAACAAATTAGTAATATACGAATTAAGTTAATATATAACTATTACGTATGTATGGATGGTTTTTCAAAGTATATATTTTTTATTTCACAATCACTATTTAAAAAAATTACAAAAATGCATTTTTGAAATGTTATCAAATATGCTCTAAAAGTTTCAAAACTTATTTGGACTCGTCAGATTCGCATAGAAAATGAATAACTACATTTATCCTACATATAAATTTTTTTTTTATGTTTTTTAATATAATAATCATGAGATAGAAACAATATAAAAATACAAAATTATATAGAAAAGTATATAAATGTATTTTAAAATATAATTTAAATGAGTGTAATAGTTTAAAAATGCATAGATTTTTTTTTTTTAAAGTTAGTATATTAAAGGCAAGGAAAAATAATGTAGGCGCGTGGATTGAAGATGAGTTTCGTTGCTCGTTGTCTTTGAATTGGATTTATTATTATTATTTTTTTTTTTTTGTGTGTGTGTGGCTTGGAATTGAACATTCGGTTTCATAAATATGGTTAGGTTAACAAAATTAGGACTTCGGAGGCAACCACAACCGGTGCCATTCTAAGGTCGTTGTAGCTTTTTGGGGGCGAGGGGTCCCATTTGTTTTTTGTACCTAAACCAAACCATATAATTTATTATTATTCATTTCAAACAATTTTTTTTAATTTTTGTGACTTCTTTCGTTCCAATATATATATATATTTAAATTCTTTTATTTAAAAACTGTCTATTTTAAAATTGTTGATAAAATATTTAATATAATTATTATATCACGTAAGACTATGCAGTTAAAAATAATCAAGACATAATCTATTTATATAATTGGGAGGAGAGAAAAAATATGTGATTAGTTTATTATATTAAAAATAAAAATACAATAGATGAATATAATAATTTTTAATTTATGTCAAAAAAAAAACAGTCAACTTTGAATAAAAAATGATTTTTTTTAGTTATAAATTACAAAATTTTTAATTGTTAGCATAAAATTTGTTAATAGGTAAGTTTTATTCCTTCTACTAACTCTTTGTAATTTAGTTGAGTTTTTTTTTTTGTAATTTAATTTACAACATAAGTATTCCCGTTATCATAATTCAAAAAAAAAAAAGAAAACTAGTTTTTGTAATTAAAGTCTTATTGAAATATTTCAAAATAAAAATAAGAAACTAATTATTGAAATACTTATATATATATATATATGGGGGATATTATTATCTAATTTCCTCCGGAGTGGAAAAAAAGAAAAGAAAAGGACACATAGGGCCTTGGATACTGTTTGAGTGCGATTGGACTGGGTAATCTAGGCCATGGTGCAGTAGGGTCGGATAAGGAGTTGGAAGTTGGGAAGTGCCAGCCCAGGTCTGTGAATTCCGATTGCCTCTGTCATGATCCATGACAGAAAAATATTCCCCTTTTCATTTTCGTTTTTAAAATAAAATTATACGTATTTACCTTTTGCTATTTATTTATTTATTTGTGACTTGGATTGGATGAGCTGTGGAAGATTTCAATTAGAGTTATTTAAGTGAATCCTTTTTTTTTCTCAAAATTAAAAAATATTATTATTTTAAATATTATTTAAAAAGTAGTTCAATTTCTTAAAATTCGACTTTG
Organism: Gynochthodes officinalis; assembly: GCA_020080225.1. NCBI lineage: Eukaryota > Viridiplantae > Streptophyta > Magnoliopsida > Gentianales > Rubiaceae > Gynochthodes > Gynochthodes officinalis. Next base: position 3,088,554 of record CM034623.1, on the reverse strand, counting down.
AAGTCGACATTTCAAATGTCGACTTTAAACAAAATTTTTAAAAGAAATTCTTCTTCTCCTTTCTTCCTCTTCATCCCACAAACCTTGTTTTTCATTTCCTACAATACAAAAATAATTTCATTGAATTGTTTTCCTCCTACTTCTTGTTTTTTTTCCCCCTCTCAAAATGTAAGATTTGACTGCAAAATTGAGATTTTTGAGGCAAAGGGAGAGGCTTTGCTCGAGGGTGAGGGGGGAGGGGTGGGGCTAAGGTGCGGCAAGGGTGGGGGAAGGATTCGGCAGGACTAGGGGTGCCGAGGGAAAGGGGCAATCGGGGAGTTGGGGAGTGTTGAGTGTTAGCTGAGAAGGGGGAAATAGAGCGAATGAAAATAGGATTTGTGGGATGAGGGAAGGAAAGGGAGAGAAGTTTTTTTTACTTGAAATTGACAGACAGATGTTGACTTTAAAGTCGATATTTAGAATATTAACTTTATAGTCGATACATCAAATTTCGACTTCAGTATTTTTTGAATAATTTTAAAAATATCAATATTTATTTAATTAATATTGAAAAATTAATACTTAAGTAAAAAAACTCATTCCAATTAGTTTCCTTATCATTTTGTATTTTATATTTACAGGATAAAAATTTGTAATATACAAATTCATTTTAAAAATATATATAAAAAATATTTTTAAAATATAATAATAGAAAATAAGATAACAAACCAAACACGCTTTATCTTTGAAATATCTGACAAAGACTAAAGCAGAATGAGAAGTTGAAGCATTGGATACGATAATTTTCAAAAAATATATCCAAATGATAAAATCTCTATTCATATCCATTTAATTTTGAACCCACATCACTATATATTCATGAATGCATTTATTAAAATTTAAAACCATGCCCTCAATTTCAGGGACAGGGAAACGAGGGAGCTGGCCCCATAAGCACAAATCAAACTTTAGTAATAATACTTTCGAGGGGTTTTTTTCTTCTGTTTTTTTTCTTGCCTTATTGATGGGATCCTACGTCCTAGCATTTGGGGCAATGCTCATGGTTTTATGCATGTCTCCACTCCATTGTGGAGTAAGCTTGCTTCTTTAAGCAGAATGATTCAACTCATTTTAATGAAGTTTGAAGCCTAGTCATATGTCCATCCATTCCTAACAAAATCCTTCATAACTTTTTATCTACAATTTGAAAAGGGTTTTATTGCACATCTAACTCATTGATATGTTCTTAAAAAAAAGAAGGAAAAACTCATTGATGAGGCTTGGACCATCCTACATGTTACATTTATGTATAGATAGGGTAAAGACCAATTGGATAGATATAAAAAAATACAGCAGTAATAGCTAAATATGCAATAACAATTCAAATTCTTACACTTGGACAAAAATTAAGTTCTCACTCGCAATAAAAAAAGTCGTAATGACTTATATGGCATGTAAAAAAATATATAAAAAAAATCATCAATTTCACATTAAGTGCAAAATAATAAAAAATAATTATATTTTTTAAAACATATCACATCATTTATTATGATTTTTCACGTAAATTATTACCACTTTACAAACTTTAATTTAACAATTCTAACTCATGTACTATTTCCAAATGGCTCAAATCAACATTCCTAAACTTTGTAATGATGCATTAGGTGAAGTAAACATGGCAATTATTCAGAACATTATCATACTTAATCAACCACTACAAAAGTGAATGCTTTAGAAGGAGAATAAGAAGAACCATCTCATCAATAGAGATGAAATGTTGCTATTTGTCATTTCTTAAACCGTAACAAGCTAATGACATTTCCCCAAATTCAGTTGCCTCAATTTTGCATGACAGTAAAAGCCTCCATCATTATAGATTTTACAAGAGTTCAAATTTTACTAATGATAAAAAAAGAAAAAAAAAAGAAATCCCATGTTTTCCATGTAAAAAAGAAATTGCTTGTGATACAACTATGATTTTTTTACTAAAATTTCCAGAAATTATTATTAGTCTCAAAATTGGGCTCCTAATATGGGACTACTGGGTCTTACTGTTTGGCATTGTGGGCAGGTAGGGATTTGTTGGGTCCAATATCTAGAATATTGGGTCTGATATCCACAGACATTGTACATTGTGGAACTGTCTCACTTTATATATACATTGCATGAGAATAATAATTTTATAAAAATTAATAATGAGGTTCTATGAAATATTTTTCCTTTTTTTTTGGGTCCAGTGTTACCATATCCATAATCTATATTTTTTGGAAAATAAACGAGGATGAAATTCTCGTAGCAAAATAAAGGGCTTGTATGTGTATATGTATTAATTTTATTTCATATTTTTATATTAATTTCACAGTTTTCACGACAATAATATAAATACCGTTTCAAAATTATAAAAATACAAAAAAAAGACAGGTTAAATAAATTTGAAATTACTCTGATAATGCATTAATTATTTTTTTTATATTAATAGTAAATCATGGTTGGAAAAAATTGAAAAAAATTACCCATTTACAATCGTTTGTGAATGAATGGAAAAATAAAAATAAAACTTTTATAATTTTTCTAATTCAAGAAATTTCATTTCCTTATTTTATAATTTTTACTAATTCAAGAAATTTCATTTTCTTTCTTCCTTCAATAAAGGAAAAAACATAAACCTAAAAAAGGAAATGGGAAGAAAAAAGGAATAATAATAATAATAATTAAAAAACTGTAGTTTCAAAGTCGAAGCAAAAACGGCTGCAAACAGAAGCACGCTGAATTCGTCGGCACTGGATAAAATACATCAGTTGTATCACGATAATTCCAAATCAGACCCTCAATCTGAATCCCGAATCCCGGAAACTGCAATTTTGTTCAAGGTAAGACGATTTTAATGCTTGTTGTATTTCTGATAGAAATTCATATTCTTTATATTCTTGACGTTGTATAATCTGGGCTGATGTTTTTGCATTGATCCACGTCGCCCAGATTAAACCCTTTTGAGTTTTTCAAATTTTATTGGTATTTGATTGGCACCCAGATTTTGTTTACCTGTTATTAGCCCGAACCATTTGATGCATTTGAAGGTGGATTGAAGAAAAGTTCAAGTTTTATTTGTTGGGTTTCTTAATTAAAAGCGTTTTATTGGAAGCCAGTGAATAATTAGTATTGGGATTCAGTTTGTTTGTTTGAAGTGATTTAATTAATGGCTGTTTCGTTGAATTGCAGGATTTTTGGTTGAAGCATTGGGAGCGGGATTGTGTTGTTGCATGTTGTCAAACAAGACATTGTCCTTTCAGTGTGAATTTTATGTAAGTGTTACGAGTGGGTTGAAATTGTGGGAATTTGACGCACTACTGATTCCTTGAAGGTGGCGGGTCGTGTATATTTTCTTGCTATAATAGTGAATGCATGGGGGTCTTGAGGAAAGACAGAGATGAAGGGTGATATTGTTTGGTCTGAGGTAAAATGAGTAAAGCGTCATTGGGTCTGCGAAGCTTGAGTTTTGGATCAATTCAGCAGCAGACACAGAATGGTGGGTTGCTTTCTCAGCATTCATCTAGTCTTCGCAAGACTTCAAGGACCCTGTCTGGTTCAAGGGAGAAGGAGAAGTATCTACAATTCATACTCAAATATTTAGCTCGAAGGAAGGTTATCGTGTTGATTTTGGTCGCCATTGCAATCCTTGCTATAAGTACTGGGCTTTTTAACACCAGTAGAGGTTTGATATTGCTACCATTGACTTTCTGTTTCATTTTGCTTCTGTTGCTTAGTTTATAGTAGATTATGCTAGATGTATGGCGCGTAAAGAAGTAGTTTTTGATTATTGGAAGCTTTCAGCTAGTCACATGTTATGAATCTGATGGTGGGGGATCAGTACTCTCAAACGCCAGAGTATCTGCTATAAGCTACTTATAGTGGTAATTAAATCATTATGAGGTGAACTCACTGTGATGCCATATGTATAATGTCATTTCCTTTTAACCATCTTCATGGTTGCTAAGTGTATCTATGTGAATTTGATATATTGCTCTGTTATTGGCAGAAAAATAATTTCTAATTTTTGACTATCTTCTACACATCCAGAAGAAAATTTTCCCTTGCTTTTTTTTCACAGCCTGAGTTTTGGCTCTGCATGAGATGCATCTGAACTTGATTTTTGTTCTTTGATGTTTTGTTATGGTCATTTGAACTGCATTTAGCGGCTGATGAGGTGCTTGGATTTTGTAGAGGTTGCATCAGAGAGCTCATTATTGGGGGTTGATGGCTGGTTTAGGAGTGAGAGTTACCAGATACCATTGATTCTGCCTGAAGAAAAAGAAGGAATTGCTAACAATAGTTCCACACTAAACATCCGTACAGTTTGTGTTGAAAATGATGGCCAGACTCTAAGTGTGGCTAATGACTCTGATACAACAGTTTCTGTGCAAACTCCTGTTATTCAGAGCCATCCATGTAAAAATTTTGCATTTCCACCTCCCCCTCCTGGTGATACAAGACGGATTGGACCACGCCGTAAGTTTAAAATGTTTAAAATATTTATTTATATGTTAATTATTGCTCAATCATTTTTCACCTGCAAAGTAGTTATGATATATATTTTGAAAATCTTCTTGTAAATTTAACTTCCTATGATTTTTGTTTTCATAGTACCTGAAGCGACTATCTAAAACTTACACTATTGTTTTCGGTTTATTATTCGTCAGCTTGTCCAGTATGTTACATTCCTGTGGAGCAGGCTATAGCTAGTATGCCTAGATCCCCTTCGGCATCTCCAGTCCTTCATCATTTAACTTATTTTCGTGAGGAAAATCCAATCAGAACGGAACCTCAAGGAGGCTCTGATTTTGGTGGATACCCTTCTTTGACTCGGAGGAATGATTATTTTAATATAAACAATTCCATGACTGTGCATTGTGGGTAGGTTTTAATCTTGTTCTTATGTTTGTCCATTGGACTTTCTCTGATTTTTAATGTGTATAATGTTGTCATATCTTTGGGAGCCACTATTTAGTCTTGTTTCACTTCTCATCTGTGTCCATTGTCATCAGATTCATCAAAGGATGTAGAGCTGGTGAAAACACTGGATTTGATATTGATGCTGCTGATCTTAGGGATATGGATGAATTCCACGAGATTATTGTTGCATCAGCTATATTTGGTATTACTGAGTTTGCACCATGTTTATGGTTTTGGAGACTTTTCTCAACTATATATTGATTGTAGTCAAGAGTAATTTTCTTGCAATAGTTCTGGAAAAAAACACAATGAATAATTTTTCTTCTTATTCAAACTATCTTGGAAGCATCTTATTTTTTCCAATTGGTATGATTACAGGAAATTATGATATCATACAACAGCCGAAGGATATTAGTGAAGTTGCAAAGAAAAATATACCTTTCTATATGTTTGTTGATGAAGAAACCGAAGCTTATATGAAAAATTCAAGTCTCCTCGACAGCCGTAAGAAGGTTGGGTTATGGAGAATTATTGTTGTCCGAAATGTTCCTTATGCTGATGCCAGACGGAATGGCAAGGTCACTAAACTTTCATTTGGTCCACTTCGTTGCTAACTTTCCATTGGTGTTGAAAAGCAAATGGTTATTTCTCTCACACACAATTCAGTGTATTGAAATTTCTTTGATCCTCTTAATAGATTAATCTACCGGATCTAGGAAACTTTTAGTGAAGCATTGAAAAGATAAGTGATTCATTAGGAATAGGAGGTAAAACCTGTCATAATGGATTCTGAGCTATTTGAGAAAGCTCATCCATCATATTTCATCAACTTAATGAAACGGTTTCGACCTTCTATTTATAGAATGGAGAATGTGTGAAAATCTAGGAAATTTAGTGGCAGTTTACTATCCTTCATATTGTTACTGGATGTTTTGATATTCAACTCTCAGGACACATGATGTGCTATTGAAGTTGAGAATTTTTTTTCTTTTGGACATTGATATGTCCTTATTGTAAAACTTATGTGAAGGCCCATAACACAATTTATAGGCTCTCTCATGGAGCAACTTCTTTTGGAAAAAATTTGGAAGCGTGAAATATGACAGAGCTATGTGCTTTTGACAGGTGCCCAAACTCCTTTTGCATCGGCTCTTTCCAAATGTTCGGTATTCGATTTGGATTGATGGGAAGCTGCAGCTTGTTGCAGATCCATATCAAATTCTTGAGAGGTATGTTTGATCCATCTGATTTCTTATTGAGTAATGAGTACCATGTTTCATGCTTAGACCAGGGAGATCCTGATAATATATATCATCAACACATTTCAGCTCATTCTAAGCCTTTGTGATCTTTTATGCATAATGAAATTTACCATTTGTGATCTTGTGAGGTCTCAATTTTGCCTTGTATGTATGATGAAAATTTAACCATTACTAATTAAAATGTGCCATTTTTGGTGAAAATTATAACTTTACCATTTCCCATTACTTGGTTATGGAATTCCTGTATTAATATTCCAAAAGAGCAGAGGAAGAAGAAAAAACTGGAACTCACTGGTTGATTGCTCTGGCAATGTCAGCTTTACGGTTGTACTTCTTTATCTTTGTCCTTGATCATGTTTCCTGAAGTATGCTATTTTTTAGCACCTTTTCTCCCTTCTGAATGACGTACAGAAAAATGAATATTCATGGTATGGCAATTGAGGTTTGATAGCCATAAAGAATACTGATCATCGCTGTATTCCTCAGGTTCTTGTGGAGTCAAAATGCTACCTTTGCTATTTCAAGGCATTACACACGTTTTGATGTGTTTGTAGAGGCTGAGGCTAATAAAGCTGCCGGGAAATATGATAATGTTTCTGTCGACTACCAGATTGACTTTTATAAAAAGGAGGGTTTAACACCTTACTCGAGTGCTAAGCTTCCAATAACCAGTGGTACAAACATATGAGAAGCTTTTATGTGTCTTTTAGCTATTTTTCCTACTGAAAAGTTTATTTTTACTTCAATTGCTTGCGTGCAGATGTTCCTGAAGGATGCGTAATTATACGTGAACACATTCCTATCACAAATCTCTTTACCTGTCTATGGTTCAATGAAGTTGATCGGTTTACTGCCAGAGACCAATTGAGCTTTTCAACTGTAAGGGATAAAATAATGGCTAAAGTTAATTGGACCATCAATATGTTTTTGGACTGTGAGAGGAGGAATTTTGTGATACAGGTACATCCTTTCTCTTCCTTTTCTTATCCTTATTTAAGGCAAGAATTATCAGTGTCGTCTTGTCCAAATGAGTATTTCTGGTTTTTAGTGTTTCCTCCCACTTCCCTGCTTCCCCACTCCCTTCATTAGAAGGGACGGATTTCATAGGTAATTTCTTCACCTTTTAAGACATGTTTACTAGTGGGTTGAGAATCCGAACTTTTGTAGGCATATCACAGAGAATTATTAGAGAGAATGCCACCCCCTATTGCAAAACCTAGAAGTTATTATCGCCCAACCATTCATTACTACACACCTACTGAAACATCGATGAAGAAGAGTCCCATTAAACGCCCAAGGGGAGGTAAGAAATCGGGATCAAGGCGGCACCGCAAAGTTGTTGCAGGAGTTAGAGAAAATCCTTCACTTTAATTTTTTTTTCCTTCAAATTTTTGTGCAAAGGAAAAAAACTTCATTCTTTGTCTCAATTCTTTCAAAGGAATAGGATGATTTTTGGTAGATGTTGACAGTATGTCAAAAAATTTTCTGAAATTGTCAATAGTTGTTTAATTGTGTTGTATATTCCTTCACATGAGATCTTTTGGCTCGACTTTATCCAAGTTTTGCCGAAGAGGCAACCCAATTCTTTACCAAAAGGTTCTGTTATTTTCCTCTTGCAAGTTGAGCTCTTCTGTAAATGATTTGCTTCAAGTCCATCTGATACCACGCATACTTCAGTAATGGAACAGTTCATTTGCCCCTGTATGGGGTGGTTGATGGTTGTGCTATCGCATGGATGATGGGGTGATATAAACTAGAAAAATGTTGCAAATATTCATTGTTTTACACCCAGTGTTGAAGTATATAAATTTATACACAATGCTTCAATGGCAACATATGAGTAGCTTGCTATATTCATTATACAGATAAAGGGAGTTCAATTAGGCCATATAAATAGGATGATAGTTAGGTTGTATCAGGTTGAAAACTTAACCAATCCTTCTTTGAGTTTGAAGATTTTGTGGGTGCCCATTTGGCTAAATTAATTTGTTACATGCACTGAATTATTGGTTTTATTTTATGTATCAATTATCAACATGCCAACAAAGTCTAACAACCATATCCAAAACTGTGACAGATTATTCAAGAGCTGATGAAAACCCATAACCTCGTGTTCCTGACCCTTACCATAATGGACATACGATATGCATGTTGTAGAATTAGATTCCTCTAGTAGAATAAAAAAATGTTATAAACAGCATGAAAAATTAGTCCTAGTCCTCCTCAACTTTTGAACCAGTGGATAAGATAAATGGATTTTTTGTGACTTAGTTATTAAATTATTGCAGTACGTTTATATTATTCAACCCATCATTTCAATCCACAAATCTTGACTTCTGGAAATGCAAGTACTTTTCCAGAAGGTACCGTATTGCACCATTCAACAAAAGAAGCACTTCAGCTAACCCATTGTAATTTGGACAAACTCATTAAACACTTCATTAGGAGCCCAAAACATTCTAGGGTCGTGAATCATTGTAATCTTAAGAGCAAATGAGTCAAAGTGCTTAGGAGTTGAATGAATCTTTATGATTTTATCCGGACACAGAAACACACATATTAGAAGATTGGATGATTACTGTCCGATCAGCCGTCAAGACTTTGTTTTGATTTTTATCCTTTTTTTCTTGCCACTTTTCTTATTTTTTGTCGTAAAAGTTAAATTAGTTTTTGTTTTAGAGCCACATACAACAAAATATTAGCTGTATAAAAAAATCCCAGAAATACATGATAAGGACGCACGCTCGCTTTCTACTCTGTCCCCTCGAAAGAACTGTTAACCCTTTTTGGATTCCCCCAATCCCATCACCTTTGTGTGCTAAAAAACTATTGGATTTCGTATCCAAGGATGTTATTGGATCTCCCATGGTACCTCTGGGATGTTTTCGCTTAAATTTTCCCTTGGTTGTATTTCAAGTTCGCAGTTTGTGTTGGTCTGGGTTCGAGGTTTTGTACTCTGGATGAAAGGCTTTGATTGTCGGCGAATTTCATTATTTCCTTAATTCATGATTTTTCTAATATGCTCTTTAGAAGTCAGAATTCAAGCCCGTGATCAATGAATTTTCATTTGATTGGCACAAATACAGATTGGGTTACTGTTGTTTGAAGAAAGATCATCTTTTTTCGTTTATTTTTGGTGAGATTGGGGGAGGGTTTTATTGAAAGGGGGAGAATTTACTATCTAGGGATCGGAGCTTGAGTTCAAAACGGAAAAGATCATATTGTATTTTGGAATGATTGATGGGATCAAGTGGGTTTTCCTTAATCTGTATCCTGCATTCTATGGTGGCCTTGAGTTGTGGCGCATTGATGATGTTCCATAGTGACAAGGTCCTTGTGTTTAGCCATGGGAGAGACTGTGCCAGCAAGCTTGTGGGATCAACACCTCATGACCAGCTGTTAATCCGAACCTCTGATTCATTCTCGGGGTTGTTATTGTTTGCAATTGGTTTTCTCTTGTTCATGGTTGCTTTTGTGAAAGACAGGGATTTTCAGAACTTTTTTGCTAGGGGGTGTGTGCTACTTCATGTATCCATGGCCATATGGAGGATATACTTTGAGAGGAGGCTTGAAGTTCTTGGTCGTGATTGGATTCGTCTGGTTGTAGGTGATATCATACTGGCGCTCTCCTGGGTTCTGTTTCTTGTGTATTCTTGGAGGGAGAAGTATGATTGACTGGAGATTGTGTTGACAATCATCAATAGCCACAGCTTCTGGGTGGCATTGCTAGATTGATTATTCCTGTTTTCGTGACAAACCAGAGTACATAGAGCTGAAAGAGATTCTGAATTCTGAATGAAACTGAAAATCATAATCTTTTCTCTGAAGAAAGAGGTGTTTCTCGCAACTGAGTTTTCATTCAGATCAACTACTATCTCTTAGACTGTTTTCTCATGTGTTAGTACAAAATTGCCAATTTCTCTTAGTAGTGCAGTGGTTTTCTAGTGCGGTGGTAAATGTAATTTTGAGCGTGTAGTCTGTTTTTCTAGTTCTCTGTTGTCGGCTTGCTCTCAGTTTCATCTCTGTGGATATCGGAAAGCAGAAAATTAGAGTGTGTTTGTAGCGTTCGTAGCTTCAAAGTTGTTAAAACATTTGCAAGTTCTTACATATATCATGTGATTCATCTCTTTCTCCATCCATCCAGAAAACCAGTTCCAATGTCTCTCTTTGTTTTGCACATTACAACATACATACTTTGTGGGAGTGGTTTGGGACAATGCAAAAATAGTATGCTTCTTAATCTAAATTTGGTTCCTTGATTTGGGTTGATTGAGATGCAATATCTGTATCTTTTCTGAATCATTTCAGATCAATAAGGCCTGTGGATAGAGGACTAGGTCCCAGTATGTCCACTGACATTTAGTGTAGATTCATCGTTCATTTTCTGAGATTCTTCACATGCTTCTCCATCTGATTCTATTCAATACTCTATTAGTTAATAAAGATCATATTGTCTTATTGTAGTGTGACATATCCCATCATTCCCATTTCCCATGTGGGCTTTTCATCCATGAATCTGCTTTATGGTTATCCACTTTTGGAAGTAGTAAACAACCCTTGTGATTCGTATGTACAAAGGTTTTGGAAGTTCCATGGAAGTTCCTCAGTAATAGATTTGCATTTGCTAATTTTAGAAGGGGAGAAGATGAGTAATAGATTGGGGAAATATATTCCTACCCACCTCAACATTTTTTTTTTGACATTCTATATATCCATTGTATAACAATAATTAGGGGATAAAAATTTATATAGTTCACTTATTATTGCACTAAAAATAAAAATATTACGACAAGGGTATAAAATATTTTCTCGCTTGCATACTTACCATTTAATGCAAAATTGATAGTGTTTTAAATATAGTAGGAGGATAATCTAATGTAAGTTAATTTTGTAAAGATTAAAATGATTCTCATTTATTTTAGTAGGTTTAATAATTGCTTAGCTTATAAGCAAGGATTTTAAATGGGTCTAAATTCATGAACTGCAAGTACTACCCCACCACCGTATAAATTATAATGGGTCAAAAAAAATGATTCGTAGCCACAACTAACCCAACACCTTCCAACGGTCCGAGTTCAAGTCCATCCATAGCTAAAAATCCCAATGGACCTGGGTCACAATGATTCATAGCCACTACTAACTACTAACCCAACACCTTCTAACGGGCCAAGTCAAATCCAGTCAGCGCTAAAAATAACCCACTGGATCTGGACGGAACTGGTGGGTTTAATTAAATCTGTAAAAATATAACGAACCTATGGTAATTTTGACAAATTATAATGTGTAATTGATAATAAATATAAGTTAGAGGAGTTACGGGTAATTAACCCAAATTTTAAGAATCTACCGAAGTTGGAACAATAGACTTGTTGGAGGGATAAATTTTTTCTCTTCCAGAATCATCTTCGCCTGCAAATTCGATCCGTACTTTTGGAGGAGGACAAGACCAACGGAGGTAAAATTCATATGCAAAAATTTTTCTTTTTATTTCTACGTTAATTCTCCTAACTTATTCCTCCTGCCGTAATGATCGATGGGGTTTATGGAGGTTTTTTGGGTTTGTCACCTTCCGCTGGGTGGGTTAAGGGAGCTGTTAATCGCCACAAAAAAAAAAAAAAGTTTCTGCGATCAGTTTGTTCTTTTCGTTTGATAATTTTGATTTTCTTTGGTTTTTCTTTTCCCTCTAGCGAAATGTCAAGATTCTTATAATTTTGAACGTGCTGTTCAATGGGCTAATCAGTAGTTGTGTGTTCACAATAGAGCAGCTGAATAAGTTGTTGGTTTGGTATTTTGATGATGGCCCGGATGCTTATTTGGATACATTAGAAGTTTCTGTGGAACTCAAATTTATTTGAAGATGGATTCTCATATTCTAAGTTGTCATTTAGATCAAGAAAAATATCTCATGAACTTGGAGTGTTCTTTCTGTTATTGCAGATTGGAATAATGAATGTTTTTATTGTAATTGTCTGAGAAAGGCTTTAAATTACTTTTAACTGACATCAAGAAGTAAGAAAGCTTGGAACTTTTGACCATTTTGGATCTTGGAATGAAAAACAATTGTGCCTTCCTGTATCCTGTAATTGTTAACTTCGTTTTTTTATCTTGGGTATTTAACATCTTTCTGATTCATCCTGACAGCCAGTTAGACTCTGTCTTCTTGTTCTGCTACGAGATACATACTGCATTTCTCTGATTTTTCCTTTTCCCAATGAATTTAAAAATGATTTCTTTAAGATGATGGATATTCTGTAATTGGTGTTTACAGTCTTCTATTTTATTTTGAAGTCCAGGGACTAGAGATAATGGGTGGATTGTCAGCAGAGAGCTCTCCTTCTGTGATATCTTTGTCCATACAGAAAGACAAAGGTCCAGGAGCCACAGCATCCGAGCCTGATGCAAAGCCTAGGAAGAAGATTTGTTGTGCTTGCCCTGAGACTAAGAAGCTGAGGGACGAATGCATTGTGGAGCATGGTGAAGGTTCTTGTGGAAAATGGATAGAGGCCCATTTAAAATGCCTTCGAGCTGAAGGCTTCAACGTTTGATATTATTATAGTTAATTAGATTGTAGACACGGTGATATGCTCTATGAGTTAACAGTTTTGGCTAGGGATCATACAGTTTTCATTTCGAGCTTCTTTGGCTGGCAGGAGACTCAATATACAGATTTTGTTCTTCAAATTAACAAATTACAGATTAATTAAAAAATAATGGGTGGCAGCATTTGCTGATTATACTGGGATATACTATCTGAGTTATGGTCATTGTTCCTTGATGATTAGCTCACTTTGTGAGTTAAGTTTTTCCTTTCATACATCTTCTGGCAGAAGTTGTACTTAAACTTGATTCCTTGCAGACTGTTTCAAGCATTACTCATTCTTGACTAGCTGCGTGTTTAGACAGCAGTTCTTTGTTTTCATTTGTAATTGAATGGTGATCTCCATTTCTTGACTGTTCTTCAACTAAAGTTTAGCAGTAGCTGAGACATCAAAGATCTGGTTTATTCATGAGATGCGGTCCTTGCTGGCTTAGTTTGGCTGCCTCTCTACAGAAAGGCAAATTAACATCAAGCACGATGAGATTAATTTTCTTATCATATCTCTTGCTACACAAAATTTTGAGGATCATTAACAAGTTCAACGAGTTCACTGTTTTTTCTTTGCAATAAAGAAAACAGGTTTTATTAATTGTATATTGTAATCTTCCTGCTATTGCTATTCTTGAATTTGATCCTGAAGCCCGCTAAATATCAACCCTTTTGCGAGAAGTATAATATTTAGAAGATAATATGAACATAAGTGAACAAGGAGTAGTAGACTTATGACTTAACAGTAAAGAGGATTAACTTCTGATTACATAATGATGAAGGGAAACACACAATTACATGATTTCAAACTACAAACCACTCCACAACCAGCGCATCAACAAAGCCACACAACACAATTTATTTGCTACAGTTGCATAATTATACTGACACACAAACAACATAGAGTAATTGTGTGTTCCTTCATATGAAACTTAATGACCACAGGTGCAGTTCACACAGGTGCAGCTTGGACCGCACTTGCACTTGCCATCAGTCTCAGCTCCTTCAACATTCATGACTATGGTCTCCACAAAGCTGCAAAACAAGGAAAAAATCCATCAAGTAAAACGCAGATTCAACTTTCCCCTTTTTGTACCAAAAGGGATTATAGAAAAAAAAAATTGTCTCATCATTCTCATCATCCATGAGATGGAAGCGTTCTTATTTAGTCTTTTATGATCAACCAAACTAAGGGAAGTTAAGGCACGTACGTCTTCTCAGTCTCCACAAAGCCAGCAGTGTAGCTTGTTCCCTTCTTCCTGCAACAATAGATATTTGTTAAATTGAGATGAACGCAAGCGCGCGCGCACACACACAAAAGACATAATTTCTTGAATTGCTCAGATTCATCTTGTACATCGGGTGCTCGACTTTTTGTTACGTGCGTGACAAGGTTTATCATTGCAAGGTCATACAAATGACTATGTAGTACATACTTGGGTAACAAATTTTTAGCAGAGCCATGAACATAAGAAAAATATCCATTTCTAAATGTTCTTTGATTATTAAATAGTATTTGAGAGGATGGTGCATGGTGCAAACACGAAAAATATATACAGCCACAACATGAACTTGAAGAAGATAAACTTGGAGAATTAGTTAACTTACACGCACTGGCTCTTGTCAGCGCAGTCGCAGTCGCCGCACTTGTCTGACATGGTGAACTGATGAAAGCAAATATGTAAAACTTAGCGAAGGATTTCTTGAAGGTGGGATGAATTGCTATGTCTTCAAATGCTCAATGCTTGAGCCAGTATTTATAGATGGTGGGAAATGGGATGCTTACATAGTGAAAATGGGCAACATTGGTCTCTGTGCGACTCGTTATGGGCCATTGGCAGGACCACTGAAGCGCGAGAGCAGCACACGCTTCCTGGAGAAAAGTCTGAAGGAATCTTGATAATGGGAGGCCAGGCCTTCTATCATCCTCTCATGTCATCTTCATATTACTTTTATGCACAAAGATCAATATGGATGTATTATCTTGTGATTCTCAAGTTGATATGGTCATGGTAACATGCCTATTTTTAATTCACAATTGGCAAAACTTTGGCACATCACTTTATTTTTGGTTTCTGGAGTCCGCTCCATGGATATTGTAAAAATTGATAATATAGCCAATGAAAATGATACGCAAGTAATGCATCTGAAAAAATAAAGGATAGGACTTTGGAAATGAATTGTTTTGTTGAATTAGAAAGAGAGATCTTGTTGAACAGGTTGAATGTTTGGCCTTAAATTTTAGCAGATTATGAGAAAAGACTAACGGATGGCTGCTAAAATGTAAACGAGAAACATCACACTCTCAATGTCAATTCTATTACTAAAGCTGTCCACAAAACCACTTAAAAAAAAAGTTTAATAAGAAGCAGTGATTTCTCTCCTCCACTTGTATTGCAAAGTGTTATGATTGTGTTTAGAATAAAAAGATCTGTTTCTCTGTCAGTGTGAACACTAACAAAACTAAATCATAGGCAAATGAATCGGCGGCTCTGTTGGCAAGCTCAAAGTGTTACAGAATTACAATATACAAACCCCTCTCATGGTTTATTTTCATTGTAAGATTGAGTGCATAGAATAAGAACTTTTCTATGGTCTGATATACACTCAAGAAGATTCAAGCACCACAAAGATCCTCTGCAGGTTTTTGGCCTTTGCCCCTGGTAATCAAGCCATGGTTGAAAGATGAAATCATAATCTCTACATTCGACTCCATATAAATCCATAATGACCCATGACAAGCATATAATATATTTGTTGTCAAACAATTCACAGTCACTGCATAATCTTTTCATCACCACAAAAATTTACAGTTAGGCCTGAGAATCTGAGATTACTGTTTGGGAATCAATGCCTAGAAATGTTGGCCATCCATATAATTGGCCCTCAACCAGGGCAGTACATTTTTTCAACTTTTGAGTCATCTCAGCTTTGGCAAAATGGATTCTGTCTCTTTTGCTGTGCTTAACAATAAAAGAAACGCAGAGCATCTGCTTAAACATGGACAAGTGCAGGAACCCAAGTCTCCATTCCTTTCTTCATATCTTAATTTTGGTGTAAAAGTAAAAGCACAAGTTTGCTTCTTTGGCGGGAAGTGGAAGTGGGGCAATTGCTTCCAATTGTAGCCGACCTATTTTCAAGTTGTTTTGTGTCAAAAAAAGCATAGCCTTATAATTCAGTCTTCCACCTTGTTATCTACAAGAAAGAAAGTGATCATGATCATGGCTGTCATCTTCATGGTCTTGCCTAAATGTCACCTCCGTTCCCTCTTCCAGACAAGTCCAAATCAATGCTTCGTTTGATTTCCCAGAAAATTCTTATTACTAAAATGAATGGATGTTAAAATGGCAAGGAACCAAACAAAGGGCTCTTTAACTCAAGGAATATATGAAGCGCGAAGGCAATTAGAGAAGGGAAATTAGAAGTTGGATTGTGTTTCAAAACTGTTTGGTTGTGAGATAAAAAGTTGTTTGGAAAATATAAAAAATTGTTTAAAAAATACAAAATATATTTTAAAATATAATCGATACTTTAACAATCCTAAAAAAGCTTTTTCTGGCAAAAGATAAGGCATAACTCAGTTAAACTTTATACGCATAAATCACTATGGAATATGTGCATATGATTGTATGATTGGACTGTGAGAAGACAATCGAAGATAATCATGAAAGGAACGAGAGCATTTTTGAGCAATTTATCTTCGCCATTTAAGGTGCTATACGAGACTTTGTATCATTGTTTCACAACTTCATTTTTACAATTTAGATTTCTTCCATTTCGTCCCCACCACTATAGAATCGCTTTTACTCTTCTGTCCTCTTTTCCGAATTTGATAAATTTGACAGAACAACCGGAAGTCTGCAACTTACAGGCAAGCAAGTCAATGGCTCATTCACACACTCGTTTATAGAAGTGGAATGGTGTTGGTGAGATCTGAGAGATAAAAGTTGTGCTTAGAGTCAGCTCTGATCGATCCCTCTTGAAAAATTATTAGTAATAAGCCATGTTTGTCCATACAGAAGATTAGAGACGAACGAAAGCTGGCCAACCGGTGCAGACAATCCAAACCATCTCGAAAATCAGAAGCAATCCAAAACAAAATAGCCAATGAGATCATCCGTGATTACAAACCAATAATCCTAAATTTAGTAACAAGAATGGGTGCTCTATAGCTCAACCACAACAGAAAGTGTTGGAACTAGACAAAGTCTCAGCCCACCATGTATACAATCAACAAATTAAAACTCGTGATAGTAATACAAAATTGAGGTTAACTCAGCCTGGAGCTTATATCCATTCTAAAATACTAGATCCTTATCTTGATATTGAACTACATCCTTGAGGCAATCAAAGAAATGATTAATCTGAATCTTCTTTTGGCCCGAATAAATCGCTTCACTTTCTCCTCCTTGTTCACCCTGAGCAGCCATTTCAACTATCATGTAGAGCGTCTTGATTGGCAGCTGTGACACAATTAGCATAAGATGAGGAAAAGCTAGTTGATCCATCTTTCAATATAGAGTATGTCAAAGATGCACTCATTTTCTAAAATAAATTTTCATTAAATTTGCTCCTGTTGGTGACCTCTTATCACGGTTAATTTCAATTCTCTTCCATTCCTTAAATATTTTAAGTTGACATTGTCAATAAAAATTGTAAAGAACATGGTCAAACATGGTGTTTCTTACTTTGTGTGTGTGTCAGTGTGTGTGTGAAGGGGGGACGTTATTGGTAAATGTAAGGGGGTTCTTACATGATTAAGTGCCTCGGCAGCTGCATCAACATCATCATCAGAGAAAACCTTAAGCTGTTGCAGGACCTGAACAAGGAACATGGTAATCAATAGTCAGTATAAAAAAAGGATCCGAAGCTGTGAAATGAATTTAACTGTACATCCAAGTGAACACGTGAAGATGAGAACCGAAGGGAGAAGGAACAGGAAGAAAACAACAGGAGCAAATATTGAATACCTAACCAATCTAACATGAGAAAATAAGGCTCTTCAAATGCACAACATCTGGGAGGGTTAAGATATATAACTCCCATGCCATGAATGCATGGAGAGCTCAATTTCTGTTTCTCAAACCTATACCACCCAGGTTAAAGGAAGCTAGTTTACTATTGAGCTAAGAATTGAATCCCTTGTGCCCAGACAAATGCAACAGCAAGCAAACCCCCCATGAACACATAAGCAGTTGTACCATTCAGATCAAAGATCATGTTTTACCTTTCTAGCATCTTCAGTCTCCAAAGTAGGAATATGGTAAGTGACAGAGAAAGCATCGCGAACACCAATCATCTTTAAGAAATCAACTTCACTTGTGGTTCCAATCACAAGAACATTTTTCCCCTGGATTTAAGAGTAAGAGGATGCAAATCAACCGTTATCTATACGATGATGTGGTTATGTGACTAACAAACACCACTAACAAACAAGGCAAATTACAAATTGCATATTTTGATCCTTACATCAGAAAGAGTAACTCAGAGTGTCCTAAACAAGGAATAAACATAATAACTGAAACTTAGGCCTGGAATTTTCACATACTTTAGGAGGCAACCGCTTTAGGAGTACCAACAATGTCTGAGAAATTATATTCGAAAATCGAGGACCAATTGGAACATATTCGATTAGCCTGCACAGAAACATACAGGATATTTTCAATAAAATAATAGAACATCTAAACCATCACTGGTCAAATGGCTGACTGATCAAAGGTACCTTTCAATATCATCAAGGATGATGACGCTTAATGGTGACTTATAAGCATCTTCAAATACCTGCCAACATAGATTTTATGGTCCTCACACGGATGCATTTTAATAAATATGAATATTGAGGCAAAATATTTAAACTCAAAGCAGTCATAAATGCCACAAAAAATAATACTACATCCGTTCCAAAACAAGAGTCTAGTTTCAAAAATTTTCTTTGTCTCCAAAAAAGGAGTCAACTTTTTGTGTGAGATTCTAGTGTTACCTCTACTAATAATAATAATAATAATGTATAACTTAAATTAAAAAGTAAGGATAAAAATGTAAAATTATACATTTAATTATGCATTTTATGTGTTGTACAAAAAAGTTGTACCAAATCAAAAGTAGAATCCTTTTTTAGGGACGGAGGGAGTAATAATAATTCAGAAACTAGGAAAGTGACAACAGATATATTGCAAGACAGCCAGGAGACCCCAAACAAATCTATCTGCTAGAAATTTGCAACTCTCACCATCCTCCACTCACTTTTCACCATATCACTCCACATGATACGCAAAGCATCCACTCACATATCTCACTTCTACTAACAATGTATATGTTTGTTATGGTAGGTATGGTTGCAGTGTAACCATCAGCATGAAGGTGAGGGCATATTTGCACTGTCCAAACTCAGAATTGATACAGTCCAGAAAGAAAGATAAATGTGTAAAACCTTGACAATCTGGGCGCATTTACTGCCTTCACTGAGTCCAATCATTGATTCAGCAGAAATCTACCAGTCAGAAACAAAATTAGGAAGGAGATAAATATTGAGTGAAGAATTTTGAAGTCATGCCAACAGATCAAATCAATAGCAGTATATGAAGGTATATTGAATAATAAGATAGAAAAGGAATATTGATCCTTACAATCTTTACATATGGAAAATCACTTTCAATACCAATAGTTGCTGCCATTGCCGTCTTACCACTGTTCAAGAACCCAAAAAAATTAAAAAATAAAAACACCAAAGCTAACTCTTTTTTTTTCTGGTTGGGTAAGTTGCAGTCTTAAGACTCACCACTACTCCATGTATTTAACAAATAGAAATAATAGAGAATGCATGAAAGTGATAAAGAACCATTCTTACCTGCCACTTGGTCCTTCAAGAAGGCAAGTAATAAGAGGACTCCCTCTGCTCACTTTCACTTGTTCTGCTAAAAGCATAGTTCTTCTATAGATGTGGGCATGTCGCTCACCACAATCAACAATTCCATTGGTCCTGCAACTCAAAATACGTTCCTAAGTAGGTAATTCTTTTCAATCAGGACCTCATATTTATTCACAATGAGTACTTTCCAATATTTATAAAAGTTCAAGTGCATAGACATTGGCAAGAAATAAGTATTAATTGGGCAAAGATCATACAATCCAATCAAGAGATAAAATCATCCTAGCAAGATGATACACAAAGCTTGAAAAACTGCTGACTTTCCAACTAATACAAGAATAAACAACATCTTGATAATATGCCACAGCTTCAGAAATGGCCTTATATGAGCACCTAATCCTTGATAAATCCACCAGCACAAATTGCTTGAAAAATCATACCTGCACCGTTCAAGGTCATCAGTTGAAGCTCCAAATGCAGGAACAACTTCTTGAAGGGCATTAAGAAAATCATCCATTGTGACCTTTATACTTTCCTCATCAACTGGTTTGGTCAGATCATCAAGACTTAGTTGCCGGTTCAAAGCAAAAGAAACGGCACTTTTCACAACACCTTCCAGCTCTGCCCCACTATAATTTTTTGTCCTGGCAGCTGCAATCAGAAGCAAGAAGGGTACTTATTACATAAATCTCATCCATGTATCAAGGAAATGTCAGTCTTTTACTCCAGGACATATTGATAAAACATTCCTATTTTCAACTTTCCCATTGTCAAAATAAAAAATGCAAGCACTCCTCCAGGAAGGAGTTCACATAAACAAGTAATATACACATCTTTCCATGTATCCAAGTCGAGCCAGGAATGCACAGTTAAAATAAACCAAACTGCAGGAAAGCAAGTCTGTAGGAACAAATATCATCAACACAAGTATAAAAATGCTTAGGTCAAACTCTCATGACAAAGAGCAAGAAGCCTTTATTTTTGGATAATCATTAACCTGGAAACATGAAATTTCTAAACAAAAAGTTCTGGGGGGGAATTTTTATTTCCTGAAATTGCTCAAAGAAACAGAGATGTACCAAGCTCTTGCAAATTAACATCTGGGGCAAGAAATGAGTTTTCCTTCATCTTGTTTGTATGTATCTGGAGAATCTGTAAACGACCATTTTCATCTGGAAGGCTAATCTCTACTTGGACTTCCAGACGCCCAGGCCTACAAGCCAACAGTTTCCAATAATACTGTCAGGTAGTATTGCAACATCTTCAATCTCTTCTACTGTAACTACCACAATTGACATAACATAAACACAATAGCGCATAATTTTAAAAACACTAACAAGCATGTGCATCTTGTGTGTGTAACATTCGGTATGACTTGAGGAAGGGAATACCTTAGAAGTGCTTCGTCTATCAAATCTTTCCTGTTGGTCATTCCAATGAGCAAAACATTATTCAGAGACTCCACACCATCTATCTAAAAACAAATAGTTTAAAACCAGTTTAGTTCAACTTTCCATCTATGAGATAGTCAGCTGTAATGGAAATCATCCATTAAATCAAACCTTAGTGAGGAGCTGGTTAACAATGCTATCATGTACTCCAGTTCCATCCCGAGTAGAACCTCTTGACTACATATACAAACAAAAAAGACATTACTCATTCATGTTCAACTAATAAAACAGACCGCAAAAGACAACAGACAACCAATTATATCTACTAACATAGTTGAAAATAATTCTCAGCACAACGGCTTTTACCAATTTGCTTATTCAAAATAACAACAAAGGTACGTATAATCAAACAGGTATCATAATCAAAACATGTAACTTATAGTCAAGTTCCACAAACAGTTCCTCCTTATCAAATACAATATAAAATAAAAAAAATATATTAAACCTATAAAATATGACAATGACATACAGTAGCATTCTAGATTCTTACCTTACAAATGGCATCAATTTCATCAAAGATAATAACATGCAAGTCGCTTTGGTCACCTGTAAAGGACAAAAGGAGAGACAATAGTATCTAGAAGGAAAAATAAGTTGGCAAAGACACTGCAATCCCTATACCTCGGGTTCTTTGATCCTGTTCAGCATCAGCAAATAGATCCCTGACATTCTTCTCAGTCTCACCAACAAACTTACTTAACACTTCAGGACCATTGACAATCTAAAATTTAAGTTTAAAAAAACATATATTAATAAGAAATATAATCATTAAAAGGAAACAAGATCTTCAGTATCACAAAAACTAAGATACATATAAAAAAATTATTAAATCTTCAGTGTCGGAAAAATAAGAAAAATATGCAAAACTACAAAAGATCTTCAGAAAGCCATCCCTGAGAAAATTGTCAATGGTATTATCAAATCGTAAGAACTACAATTGATCAAGTTACTAAATCGGAATCCAAAATGTTAGCATAGGAGATGAAAAGTGAAAAAAACCGGGTAGCTAAAGAACAATGACAAAGTTTTGATAGCCTACAAGTCTTCAAGGAAAATCATGCATGAGTTAAAAACAGGCATCCAGGGCATTCACCTTTGGTTCCTTTCCATTTAACATTTTCCCAATTTGACGGGCCATTAGCGTCTTTCCCGTGCCAGGAGGTCCAAAGAGCAGCATTCCCTTGACATGCTTAATGCCCAGTCTAGAAAATCAATTCTTCTTAGGATCAATTATAAGAACTTAATGTTAACAGTACCAACTGTTAGAAACTTCTGAAACTAAATACTATTGCTGTGAATTAGGAAATGTAACAGTACTTATTGGTCACATGTGAAGGAAAAACCCTGGAAGCAAAAGCCCTTCGAAATATATCAGCAAACTCTGCACTTAAACCTCCGATTCCCAGAGATTGAAGATTAAAGTCTTTCTGCCGAAAGATACTGCTACTAGCCGATTCACGTTGGTTGACTATCTGCACATAACAACAAAGAAAGCCAGATCACAGCACGTGCATCAAAGCTAGCAATATGCAGTAGCATCATTTGACCCAGATTCCAGAGCAGAACCAAACCTTAATACCACTAGACCCTGATGCCTCAAAGATTATATATGTATCAGCTGAAATAATACCACGTTCAACACCATTCGATCTTTCTTGCCCTTCTACGGCAGCTTGATTAACTGTGAAGAAGTAATTATTTCCATGATACTCAAATATTACCCTCTGCCCATTTGTCATAACCTGCACATTAGAAATTGGTAGTCAAATCAAACAATGCTTTTTTGGGACTAATAGTGGGTGTGGTAACTTTCGACGGTCAACTGGCCCCAAGAAACAAGTTTCAGACCATGTGCCAGTGGTGCAAATCCTCAATACATTAATTCAAGCAAATTTCCAAACCGATAAAGTACGTAGGGTCTCCAAATGGTCAATTATTAAATCATATGGCATATAAATTGTAAATAGACTATCTAAGCATCATAAACAGCGGAATTTTTAACGCTAATACAACCAATCAACTCCATCTGGGCAGCAATATAATGTAAAAAAATCAACTTTAAACTAAAGGGTTTCAAAATGAATGAATATAAACTACAATATGCATGCTTTCACATAACTCCCCTAAGGTATCTAACAATTTGAATACATTCCCATGGGTTTAGATAATTACACAAAATCCACCGAACATCTGCAAAAATTGCATCAGTTTTATTTGTTGATTTATTTATTTTTTGTTGGCAAAAGAAAGACTGAGAAGGCTACAGTTTCGCTTTCTCAACCTTTTTCATGTGGATAAGTTTCAAATTCTACTTTTCAACCAACATGACTTTACTGATTCTTATACTTCATACATATGCTTAGCACAATGCTATTGAACACTAAGACAAACTGAAGAAAATACTTGGCTATGGCACTGTTACTTCAAACAAGGCAAGGACTCATCAAACAAATAAACAGGGAAATATTCTTAAACTATCTGACTTCGTTTAAAGCTATATTAGGGGATTGGAGTTTGAATTGTAAACTGTTAAAAAGCTCATAAAATAAAATATTCGCATCACACAGAGATGAGGAGCACCCAAATTTCCCAATATAGACTATGATTGATACCAATTATAGATAGAAGTATCAATAGTGATGCAAACAACAAAAAAAAAAATTAAAAAGGCAAGAGAAGGAAATGGAGCTCATACCTGGTTCGCAAATCTCTTCCTAATTTGCTGTGACAAAAGAGCAGCATCTATCTACAAATACGCATATTTAATCAGCTTGTCCAGTTTTAGCAAGCAGAAAGGATCCATAATTCTGAAAGCCTACAGAACTAACAAGGGAGGTGGAAGAGATAATGGGCTAAGTAAACTCTCCTCACTAATGATTGAATAGCCAGATATAACAAAATGTTCAAAAACATAGAATGAAGTGAACTAAAAAATAGAAAATCATACATGTTCTTCTTTTCCCTTCTTCACAAACTCCAACTCAAGGGTTAGCAAAGCGAGGTTGAAATTTTCAGGCGGCTCAAATCTACATTTGAAGCAATAAATCACAATACCAAGTTCAACATAGAACCCTGTGGAAAAAAAAAAAATTTTGCCAGGAAGAAACAGAAACAGAAATAGAAATAAAATTTACAATAACAGAACCTGGTGACAGATACTGAATCCCCTGAAGAAACTTTCGCTTGCCGCCGTTGACCAGAATTGAGCCCAATAGAACCACTAGGAATGGCATCATGGCTAGTATGCTTAAGTCAAGGTGTCACGAGCAAATTCATTTTAACCATAACAGACCATCATGTTTAACTATGTTTACCTCATTTCTTTCAAATTAAAATGAAGAGAAGACACTGGAGAGACACAGCACGCATACAATGAGCGCAAAGCTGTATAATAGCCCATCAAAAATTACCAAATGCCAACTACAACTCCAGTAGAATCAGGTGAGCTCAACAAAAGCAAAGGAATTCTCAGAGTGTGAACCACTGGATATAACATGAGGAGGTTATGAATAAAAATAAAGCTGAACCGAGTGGTGATGTTATTATGCACTTATGTCCGGCATTTTGCTGCCTAACTCGAACTATAAAATTTGAACATCCTCACCCAATTGCATTTTCCACTGATCTTAATAAACATTCAAATCAATGATAAACCCAGAGCCCAAAGACCAAAATAAAAATGAAAAATACATAGCCAAGTTTCCCCTTTATGATCAAATCAAAATTCAGTTTCTCTCTTCTCAAAGATGGGTACAAGTTCAACTCATGCCAACAAAATCTAACACAAAGTAAGCACTAGAAATGTACACGAAACCCAGAAGACTAGTTCAGTTTCTTGGTAAATTTCAGAATCACAAAAACATAATAAACCTTCTAATTAACATATCTCGCCATTCAAATTTAACGCCGCTCATCCTTAGCAAATATTTCAACTATCCCATCAGTGAAACTTAATCCAACAACAAACCCAATTCCACTATTAGCTAATCGAGAAATGTCATTGATTAACATCACACACATAATCACCAAATAAATTTTAAGAATCACATATATTTCCCAAAAAGAAAAAAAAAAACCCCCATTAAAAGTGAATAATGAAAGGATATTCTAGGGACAGAACAAACACGTCGCCAACGACGGCGTAAGCTGATCTTGATCCAGGGGTGACGAAATTTCTGAGATCAGTTGGAGAACAGTAAGCTTTATTAGTGAGAGCGAGATCTTGACTCGGCGTGTTGACAACCTTCATACTGATTGACCTCCCCATTATTTTCGTGTTCTTCCTTCTTGGATATGAATATTCACAGACAGATCAAAATGATGAAATTTGAATGAATTCGATTTCGCTTTGGCGTTAAGGAAGGAAGCACGATATTAAGGAAAGTTCGCTAAAAAAACCCCGAAAAAAGGCCCGTTGTGAACAGTACAGTTCTGGTCGGCACGAAACGGTGCCGTATGAATAAGTCGCTGCGTGTTACGGCTTACGAACCACGCTTCCAGAGGGGTGCAACCCTCAACGGACGGAGCGTGGGAAAAATGCATGATATGCTTCTAAAAAAGTTTTTTCGCATTTTTTATTTTTTAAATAATTCAATTTTATATATTTTTTAATGAACAATAATATTTATAGTCAAATTTTTAGATAAACTTTAATTGTAAATAAATTAATATATATATATATATGGTAAAAGTGTACAGAATAATTAAAATAATTATTACTGAATAACTTTTGCCATGTAAATACAATATTGGTCGCAGTAAAATTTCACTCAAATTTTTAATGTTATATTTCTATTGCCCTTTTTTCTTTTATAAAAGGGATAGTGCTTTCCTTGTTATTTTGAGTTTTGATTCTGTCATAAACCTATGGATGTGTTGATATGGTGGATAACTCATTAACTATGAATGAGTAGTTCGTATTTTATTTTTTATTAGAGTAAATTATATTTATTTTTAATGGCAATGACAACTCATTAAAAATACAAAATGACCAATAAAAAAACATGTCAACAAATTCCTTGCTATACGAGAATGCTCTTCAAATAATTCCTTGGCCTACAAAATGACCAATTCATTAAATATGGGAATAATATGCGTCACTCATTTTCAGTCCTATCATGAATTATCGTAGTCTTCCATTTGATTATGGAAGGAGATTTTACAAATTCCTTCCATCCAAACCCAATAAAGAAAAAAATAAAATGTTTATCAATAACAAACCACTTATTTAGGGATTGAAACCTTATTCAAAAAGTGATAGGCATGATATTACTATGTAGTAGATTTTAAAATAAATAAATATAAAGAATACGGCCTGATCGAAAATATTGACTCTAATGTCAAGAGGATTGCCCTACCAATTTAAAGTATTTTTTCTTGGAAGTATTAATTTTTTTAACTATGACAACTGTTACGACTATAAACAGACTCATGACTTTGGTAGGACAATGCGTTTTACTCCATCGCAACCCTAACTCTAATCAAAAGACTAAAGGCCCCTATTGAACATAGGTCGTCAAACTACAACGAGAGTTTAGCCTTTTGAAAAGCTAGTCGCATAGGGCGACTGGGTTAGGCTAAATTAGAAAGGTTTTGATAACTCAATGTTTATATCAAGGATAAAAAAAAGTGAGACTTTCACTAAACGGTTACGTTCAATAATTGCTGTAGTGCATAAAGGGTGGCTTTTATTAAATGGTCACATTCAACAATAGCGGTGTTGTATTCATTCAAACTTACCAACTAATAATATCACTTCGATCCAGCCAACGATATTGATTCAAATAGTAGTATAACGACACAAGTCAGTTATAAACACACTCACTAGAGCATATGTAAGGTTAATTAATAATCACACAAGTGCTATAGTTACTTTTTCACATTTTCTACTTGATACTGACTTAATTATTAGAGTGGTTATTCGATAATTAAATTCAGGTCTGTCACTTGCTGCTTATTGTTTATCACAAGTCACAAATACATTAATTCACAAATGTCGAATTGAGCATACTTGTGCAATTAAAAAACACTATCGCTATTATTTTCTGATGGTTTGAAATAAAATTTACAAACAATGTCATGCATCTTTTAAGGTTTACAGTTTTTACTGGTATTATTAAACTTGGAGTTTTTGGAAAAATTCTTCGCGTTGGGAGAAGATGACCATTCTTTGATCTTCTCAAGAGCTTCTTCGACTTTTCGGGGTATATAGAAGAAGTTGGTTCATCCAATTCAACATACAAATTCAATTAAAAAATATTAATTAAATTGGACTAATTTACAATCAATTGAGCCGGTGGAGTCCAAAACCATGTTATCAAAACTAAATCCAACTAGCCAATTCGACCTGGAATCGACCTTATATTCGGCTAAGTATAGACTAAAAAATCAGATTTAATTGACTTGGTCAAAACCTGGTCAAGCATTGGTTTTACCTGTCAAAACTAGGGTAGACATGGATTTTATCGGGTTAAAATTTTGTTTTCCATAAAATAATTTTAGTTTTTGAAAATTATAATTTGATTCCAAATTTTTATAAAACTTATTTTTTTTACTTATAAAGTTGTTTTATTCCTTAAAATTGAATATGTTAAATGTTTATACTAAATAATTCTTACAATTTTTAACATATTATTTATTTAAAAAAAAAATATACGGTTTTTTTTTTTTTTAAATTTCAACTATACATTTAAAAATTTATATAATTTGTACAAAATTGAAACTAAACTACACTAGAAAAATAAATAATTTATTTCTAATATATTTTTACATTAATATTAATATTTTATAATTAATTTATATTTATTATATTTTAGTAACATCATTCATTCAGTTTCTGATCGATATGACCGTTTGACATCTAACCTTGTAAATTTTAACTATTCGTACTCTGATCCGATTTTAAGAACATTACTCAAAATTAACAAACAGTGATTAATTCAGCATCGAATAAAACTCGCGACCGTTATCAGTTGGGTCAAAGCAGGTAATAGTGTAATACCCCCCAATCATTAAAAAAAATATTTTCCCACCATCCCACCCCACTCACCTTTCCGTGCTGCCGAAGCAACTCTCAATAAAAAAACCTCAACAAGAAAACCAACATTGGTGATTGGTCTGTCCGTTTCGTCATACGTGTCCTACATGCACGCATAGGCCCCCACGCCATTTTTACATTTTTTACTCTTTAAGAAAATCCAAAAACGCAACCTTCACTTTGGTTGGTTGATTCCTGAATTTCTACTTAAAACCCCAACAATTTCCATTTAATTCGATTTCCACCTTGAGGCTGCTTCTCCTTCCTTCTCTCTCTCTCTTTTTTTTTTTTGAAAAAATATGATATAGTAATGATGATGGAAACATTTTAGATTAATTATTAGTTTCATTTTATTCTAATCATGAAAGAAAAATTACTCTCACTAACGATATAATTATCTCTTTACTACCAAAATCACATTTCATTTAAATAACCAAATAGTGTGCCATCATTAAATTAGTTTGTGGTTAACTTTCAAATTAGCAACTCTTGTAGCAATTAAACAGATTTTCAATTTTTGAAACTCATATTCTATTCTGTCCCCAAAAAAAAAAAGGTTAAATTTCAAAAAAATTATTTATTCAAAAAAAAAAGTATACTTTTGATGTAAAATTTGTATATTATTCTTACTAATAATCATAATGTATAACCTAATCAGAATAAAAATATAAAATTATATATTTAATAGTACATTAAATGTATATTTTGTAATTAGTTATATCAATTTAAAAATAATTTTTTTAACCAAATGAGTATTATATTTTATCAATAATAATTATAACATGAGATACTCTATCATACTTTAATTTCTTTTCAATGTCTCTACAAATGAGATAGTTGCTAAAATTTCATCGATCGAAAAAGGACTCTTTCCTCCTCTTCAATAACAAGCATTAAAAAATGGAGAGCAATTGATATAATATTTTAATCTAGTGAAAGAGTAATAATACTCTTAGTAACGATCTTTCGTAATCACTAACGTGACAAGCATAAAAAGACAAAATTCATTCATCACTATTTTTTAAAAATGTAAAATAATAAAAAATAATTTTATCTTTTTATACTTGTGACATCAGTTATTATAAAAAATTACTATTAATATCATTACTTTTAATTGAATTATAAGGAATGATGTGAGAAAAAAGTGAATTCTTTCCTCCTCTTACATAACAAGTAAAAAAAAAAAAAAAGATTGGGTTGGGGAAGGGGGAATTGATGTAATATTTTAACTGAACTATAAGGAGTGATGTGAGAAAAATGTAATTTTCAAAGGGGATCTTGTAATTAGCCCTTAAATTTTACTTGGCTGGTGTTGCTTCTTCAAAGTTCTAACCTACGACGATGCATTTAACGTAGTATTTTTACTCCTCAACTGAGTTTAGTTAACTAAAGGCGCGCGAAGCCCCCGCAATTTCACTCCGCATTAAGGGAAGTGTGTGTAACTGTGTGTCTATATCTGTACTTAAATATTCCTTCGGCTCTTTCTATTTATATATGTAAGAATTTGATTCTGAATAGAATCTGTAATACATGGAATTCCAAGTCTTTCTTAATTTATGGGAAGTTTAATTAATGAGTAATTCTGAAATGAGACGTCTCTTCTGAGCGATTGATTAATCGGAGAGTCCCGATTAATTCTAGCCCTAATTTTGATTTTGATTCCTATTCTTTCGCCGTTTTTTCTCTCGCTCGACAATGGAGTCGCCGCCGCCGCTTTCCTTTTATGTCGCGCAGGCTTCCAAGTAAGTGTCTTTATTCGGCTTCGACCTTTTTCCTTTAATGGGTTGTTTTTGTTTTTGGGGGAAATGAAGCTGGGAAATGATTGCAGGAAAAGGGTTTTTCCGGGGAGTAGTTCGACGTGTATGGAGGATGAAGTGGTTGAAATTCCGCCACCGGTTGATCGGAGCTTGATGCCCCAGAAGCAAAAGGAGGTTCGAAAGATTCTCCCTTTTTGGAAATTCCTAGTGTGAAAAGTTTTGTGGGTTGGGATATGTTTCTCTCTTTTTTCTTTTTTTTTTTAAATGCAATTGGTAACATTTAAGACTGATTGAGTAAAGTAAAGAGGAGTGAGTAGAATTGCGCTATTTTTCATAGAGGCCTTTTGAAGAGCTTAAGCTGCATTTGGCTGTTTGGTAATGACGATTTCTGGTATTCGGAAAGAGAAATTTATGTAGCTATTTGGATACCTTTTTATCTGTTTTTTCGTTGAAGCATTCTGAACGAGAGGGGATTACAGTTGTGCTTGTGTCTGTTTTAATCCTGAATAGCGCATTGGTTAGATAATGGAATTGTTTAAGAGTATTTGGAAATTGTTTGCAGGTAATTTTCCCTGAAATAATAGATGTTGACTTGGATGAAGATTATGCAGATATTATGCTGGTTGATAAGGAAGTTGATAAAAAGGGGAAAGGCAAGGTAATTGGAAGCTCATGTTAACAGGACTTTGTCGGAACAATTCACTCTGAACATATTTACTAATTACTATTAAACTTATTTAGCATATTAAATAATAGGCTTATATTGTGCCAATAGCATTTGCATATTTTATTTTGATAAATATATGTGGTTGTCTAGGCCTCTTGCATCATATTTCCATTAGTTAATTCCTTTTATTTTTTTTATGCCATTTTTTGTTTTTTTGGGTTTTAATTACGACATGTAGTTGTTTACTACTGAGTTTCTTATTTTATTTTATTTTGATACCCATTCGCGTATACACTTACTGGCTCTACCTTTCTCTATTTTTCAGGAAGTTCTTGCCAAGTTTCCACTAGGGTCTAGTAATGGAATTAATCCTGGATCAGGGAAAGGAATGCAATCTTTAGAGAAAAATTATGCTTCAGGATTAGAGTATTTAATGGATGGAGATGATTTTGGTGCTGATTTATTATATGGAGAACATGAAGTACTCTATGAAGAAAATGCATTTATTGATCTGTATTGTGATGATTACCTTTATGATGACCAATATGCTATTGTGCAATCACATTTGGACGGTTTGGATATACCTCCTGGAGTGGAGGTTCCTATACCTTGGTTTACAAGCCACCAGGAAAACGGAATGAAGTCGACTGTTGCAAATGTTTCAAACCTTTCAACTTGTCCAATTGAGTTGGATGTTGTGGGTTTTCCACATTCAGGTTCACCCCCCTCTACATTGCCTTTGGAATTGGAACAATCACTTGATAAATCAACTGTGGGAGCAAAGTCGAAAGAGATTCGACATCCCAAGAAGTGGGAACCGTCTTCATCAAGGTGGTTTGAAAATATTACGCCAGTAAGGAAGAAGGCAACTGCTTCAAGTAGCGGGAAGGAATCTTTGAATCGTTCATCTAAGACAGAATTGCTTAGATATGATAATCACTCAACTCAAACATTGGACATTTTTCCAAAGGTTCCTCAGCCTGGATACAGTATGTCAGAGAGTGGTTCCTTTAACAAGTTTAATAATCATGTTCATACAACTACAAAGCGCATTAGTAATGGTGGTGTTACTGATCTGGGATCACGTAAGCAATCTAAGCCAAACCATCTTCAAACCGGAGTAGTAATTGATAAACCCATGTCACCGGGTTTGCCAACGAGTACCATGGGACAGTCTTTCCAGAGCGCTCAATACAAATCAGGATTTTTTGGTGCATCTGGGTTGACGCCATTTTTCTCCACATCGACCCCTACTGCCCCAGAGACTTCAACTGGGTCATTCTCTAGTAATGAAAAGTACGGGGTTCCTGATGAGTTTTTGAAGAAGTTCGAGCTTTTCAAAAGATTTGATGTTGTTGAAGATTTTTCGGATCACTATTTTTCCAGAAATAATTCATCAATGAAACAGGTAAGCTTCAGCTTTTGAGATGTTTGTCTAATCGCTTTACAAAATGTGACTTTCCTTTTGGACCTCTTGTTCACAGCCTCCAAAGAATTGGGCAAAGAAAATACAGGAGGAATGGAGGATTCTTGAGAATGATTTACCTGGTAATTGCTAAGTATTAATGTCTTATGTTATTGCTATTACACTTGATTGTCCATTTATACGGTTACAATCTTCTGGAATGGAGAAACATTTTTTTTAAATTCTCTCCTCTCCGTTACATGTATAAACTGAGCGCTATCAGTTCTTTCCTGCATTTACCAAAATTTTAAGTCTTTTTACTTTTATTTTTTGTAGTTTGCTTCAACTTCAGACTAATGCATCTACTTGATCTACAATATTCCAACAGATACAATATTTGTTAGAGTCTACGAGTCCAGGATGGACCTTTTAAGGGCTGTCATAATTGGAGCAGAAGGGACCCCTTACCACGATGGTCTATTTTTCTTTGACGTCTTCTTTCCAAGCAATTATCCCTCAGTACCACCGGTAAGCAGTTCTAATTGATCTGCACATTTTGCACCGCTCCTTTATTTTGTCTTTTACATGCACACCAGATCTTTTTGGGTATCATAACTAGCAAATTGCTTTTGCCAGCGTGTCCACTACCACTCTCATGGCCATCGTATCAATCCAAATCTGTACAATTGTGGAAAAGTTTGCCTCAGCCTTCTTAACACTTGGAGTGGTAGTCATAAGGAAAGGTGGATTCCTGGTCAATCAACAATTCTGCAAGTTTTGGTCTCCATACAAGGGCTGATTTTAAATTCCAAGCCATTTTTCAATGAACCTGGATATGCTAGCATGAGCGGTTCCCCTGGGGGAGAAAAAAGCTCGCTGCAATACAATGAGAACACTTTCATCTTGTCTCTCAAAACAATGGTGTGCAGCATTAGGAATCCACCAAAGGTAACATTAATGTGTTACTCTTTATTATAGTTTATGGCATGTTTCTATATCTCATTGAGATTGAAATGAACTAAGCACAACTTGAGTTCAAGTGAGATTTTCCAAGTGATCTGGTGCTGGGGTGCTTTTTTACATTCGTGATTGTTGAGTTGTGGGTTCTGCATTGTAATCATGCTTGATACTTATACCAAATTGAGTTCAATGTAACTAGTACTGATGGCTTTCAATTTTGCTTTGGCTGCAGTATTTTGGAGACTTTGTAGCTGGGCATTTTTTTAGGCGTGCCCGTGATATTCTGGTGGCGTGTAAGGCATATATGGATGGAGCCCAGGTGGGTTGCCTTGTCAAAGGGGGTGTTCAAGATGTTGATGAAGGTGACACAAGCTGCTCTCAGAATTTTAAAGACAGTTTGGCGGAGTACATAAAAACACTCGTGGATTCATTTAAAACTATCGATGTTAATGACTGTGATGAGTTTATTTCTTTAGCACAGAAGACAAATGCTAAAAAGACGCACGACCAGGCTTATGGTTTGCAAGTGTCTCCTTATTCCAGTTGGATCTGAGGTTTAACCATCTGTTCACCTCTAAGATGTGTGCATTTGGAAATTCTAGCTTGACAGAACCGGTGGTTATTAGATGATGGAAAATGGTATAATTTTGACATCTGGGACTTCGATACCTGGTTGCTGATAATAAATGTATATAGTAGTTGCTACTTCTTGATAATAATCATTCTCTGGAATGGCAAGTTCATTCAAGTTTGACTAAATACTTTTATCAAACCTGGGTAATCTAAACTGTTTCGCTTCAGGTTTTGCTAGTTTGTCGAAAAGTTCCATTCCCATTCCATGTGTAAAGTTTCTTCACATGGGATGCTTTATAAACTATTTCAGGTTCGCTCGAACTAAGACATGACTGACTCAGAAGAAGGTTTCAATTCAATATATGTACCCAGCTTTGGAGAATGGATACTTTTCAACAATTTTCAGGGGCGCCTGGTTGGGGGAGGGGAATGAAAAAGATAATAAAAATGATTGGTTAGAGGAGGGGAATGAAAAATATAATAAAAATGATAATAGTAGGGAATGATAGTGGGGTCTTTTATTATAATTTTGCTAGTTAGTTTGTGTTGGGCAATGGGAATAATTACTAATAATGGTGGTTGATTTGTATTGGGAAATAGAAATGATTATAAATTAATTATAATAATTAGTATTAATTAATTAATTAATATTAGTTAATTATTTATTATAATATTAAATTAATTAATTATTAATAAAAATATTATTGATTAAATTAATCTTAAGTAATTAATTAATATTAGTAAATGAGATTTATTAATTATTAATTATAATATTAAATTACAATATTAAGTAAATGAATGATTAATTAAATTAATCTTAATTAGTTAATTTATTATTACTTAATAATAATAAGTTAATTTATATTAATTATAATAATTAATTAATTAGTATTAGTTAATTAATTAGCATTAATTATAATAACTAATATTAATTAATTAGTTAGTATTAGTTAATTAATTAGTTAGTAATAATTAGTAATGAATTGATATTATCAAAAATCCATTAATAAATTAAATTAATATTAATTATAATAATTACTATTAATAATGAAATTAATTAATTATTTAATTCATAATATTAAGTAAATGAATAATTAATTAAATTAATTAGTTTATTATTAGTTTTAATAATAATAAATTAATTAATATTAATTATTAATTAATATTAATTAAAAACAAAGAAAGCATTCCTTAACTTTCATACCTCCAATATTAAAAAATATGAAAAAGAATTACTCAATATAAGATAATCACTTATCCCATCTCCATTCCATCCCCTCTTTCAAACAAGGAGAGTAGATTGATTACTCAAAAATCCATTCCATTCCACTTCCAAACGCCCCATCAGTCATGAATTCTGAAGACCCACTGTTGGTTTTAGTGGAAATTTGGCTGTGTGGTTGGCACGTTGAACATTGCGATTCCACAATTTTCTGAAAGAGAAATAAAACAATCTGTCATTTCAGACACATAATCGATAATTGGCACAATACGTTCCTGTGGCACTAATGATAACAGTGATGAATTCGTCATTTTTCTGGTCCACCAAGATTAATTAATTATTAATGGAGGCTGGGCATAGGGGAAAAGGAAAACTCTTGTACCAACTCTTGGAATCTCTTCATTCCATGTGGTATTCTATTGCCGTCTCGGTTGGTTCGATTCTCTTGATTATTACAATTTATAAAAAGAATAAAAAACAACCATTTGGCTGTAATTGGAAACTTGCAAGAAGTTGCTAGTTTCTCAAGTGTCTTTGAATAAACGATTGATGACTGGACTAACGTACTCCACAGTGATTTTAATGCTGAAGACTTTTGCTGTGTTGACTGACTTTCACAGTATAAAATATAGTAGATGCCCCGGGGGATACGGCAGACGACTTCTTCAATGGGAGACCAAGACTTTGACGGTTGAGCATAACAATAAATTAGCCCAGAAGAAGGCAAAAGAAAGTGGATAAGAATCAAAAGACAGCAAGAGATGAGCAAGTTTTTCTTTGCAATGAGAACTTCTTATTCCCAGAATTTGAGTCAAGTAAGTTGGCTCTGTGCTTTGTTGTTGAGCTTCTTCTTCAGCACAACAAATGGCTCAGCTGCACAAATTTCTTATAAGGATCATTGTGCTTCGGTTGTCGCTGAATCTAATCCAACTGTTCGTGTCCCCACTGGCTCCCTATATTTTGATCTAACCAGAAGTTACTTCTGGGGTGGTGACAAGATTCTTGGTAAGTTCAAGAATCCATCGGATCAGTTCTCGAATGATTCTGAAACTTATGTCTCCCTTCGTACCACCCGAAATGTGTTCAAGACCAGCACTAGTGGAATCTACAAAGTTGAAGCTTACTTGAGGTTCCGATCTCCCAATTCATACCCAGGATACGGGAATTACTCAGGGTATGGTCATAGTTACCGGCCTCGGGATGTTCACCGCCCAGGATCATTGAGATTTCTTCTTAATGGTTTCTGGTCAGAGCATTCCAGGAAGCTTTGCATGGTAGGTGCCGCCTCTTGGCTATCAGGAGAGGGTAAGTCACTCAATCTTAAAGCTGTTTTTGAGTTAAATTATGCAAAGGAGAATTCAACTCTTTTCACTAGTTTAGCTAAAGGGTCCTTGAGGAGCTTGAGTTCATACTTTGAGACCGTTGAAATTGTTTCATTCCCTTCACTTGATAACTACAATTATATGTTGGCCTCAAAGGGGTTTGATGGAGGATGCTTAGGAGAAATTCCATCAAAACCTTCCCTTAGCTTGCAAAAAATATGCTCCTCGTTCTTATGGCGTCGCTATGATTTTGAGTTGGAGTATGCAGCAGGGTGCCAAAGGACACGGGATTGCGGTCCTTTTGAGGGGGACCCTGCTTACTTGTCCTTGTCTCCGTTTCAGTGTTCAGATGGTGAAGAAAAGCTGCGATACATGATTTCTTTTCAAAGCAGGAGATATGGTTGGCATCGCGGAACCTTTGACCCTAAGAGAACATTGATCGGTGAAGGATCCTGGGATACTAAGAGAAATCAATTGTGTATTGTCGCTTGCAGAGTCCTCAACTCTTTTAAGTCTCTAGGGGATGTTCGTGTCGGAGACTGCTCAATAAGATTGGGCCTAAGATTTCCCGCTGTCTGGACTATCAAGGATATGAGCAGCACACATGGACTAGTTTGGACCAACAAGACAATCACTGATCCTGGATACTTCAAAAATATCAATTTTAGCAGCTCCATCTCCATCTCCGACAATGACGGAATGAGATTGCCCGGTCTCAGATATGAATACACTGAAACTGAGAAGGTAAGAGAATTATGTCCTAGAAATCAAGTTGTAAGCAAAAGTGGGGACAATTACCCTAGAGGGAATTTTTACGATATGAGGTTTGATATGGCTGTTGAACATTCTAAAGAGCGAATTGCTTGGGGTAATGCATATCTTATCTCTGTTGGTGATGAGCTTGTAGGAGGAAACGAGGTGATCATTTTGGATTCAGGCTATGGAGAAGAAGAAGAGTCCAGCCCCTTTAGCAACCATACGAATGTTAGCTATAAACTGACTCTCTCATTTTTCAATTTGGAAAACAAGTTTTCTCCGTTCAATTCATCATTGAATGACAGGGGTAACATGGAGATTAATGCCGAAGGTGTTTATGATGCTGACACAGGACATCTCTGCATGGTGGGGTGTAGAGAGCTACATCCACTAAACCAAAGTGAGAAATCCCTGGATTGCGAGATACTCTTGAAGTTTCAGTTTCCCCCTTTAAATTCAAAAGTTGGAAGTTCCACTCAGGGAACCATCCAAAGCAGGCGGGCAAAACATGATTCTCTGTTTTTTGACCCATTGAACATATCTTCCACCTCTTATTATGCTGTTCAAGCAAAGCAATCCATATGGAGGATGGATTTAGAGATTGTTCTGGTTTTGATCTCCAATACACTTTTATGCGTATTCGTGGCATCTCAGCTCTTTTATGTCAAGAAGCATCCAGAAGTTCTCCCCTTGGTTTCACTCGTCATGCTCACCGTCCTCACCTTGGGTCATATGATTCCGCTAGTGCTAAACCTTGAAGCCCTCCTACTGAACAATCATAATCAGCAACAAGTAATTCCTAGAGGAGAGGGATGGCTTGAATGGAATGAGTTGAGTGTAAGATTGGTCAATTTAATAGTATTTCTCCTGTTGTTGCGTCTCCTCCAAATGGCATGGACTGCAAGAATGAAAAATGGAGATGCAAAACATTTCTGGGTTGCAGAGAAGGAAACCGTCTTTGTGACTTTATTGCTATATGCTGTTGGTGGACTAATTACCTTATTGGTGGAGTGGAGGAAGAATGCTATTGGGAATGAAATGCTTTCCTCTGAATATTCTCATCAAGCTTCAACCTTGAAGTATCTGAAGTCATATGCTGGTTTGGTTCTTGATGGTTTTCTTTTACCTCAAATCCTTCTCAACATATTCCAGAATTCAAGAGAGAATGCTCTATCTTGTTTGTTCTACATTGGAACCACTTCAGTCCGCTTGTTTCCCCATGCCTATGATCTCTACAGGGTTCACTACTACATGAGGCAAGGTTTTGATGGTTCATACATTTACGCAAATCCTAATGCAGAGTTTTACTCCATCGCTTGGGATGTCGTGATCCCTTGTGGTTGTATACTCTTCGCTGTGATCATTTGGCTGCAGCAGCGATTTGGTGGCCGCTGTATAGTTCCCCGGAAAATTCAAGAAAGGGGCTCGTATGAGAAGGTGCCCGTCGTGAGCAATGAGTAGGTTTTGTACAACTGTTGAAGTTACACTTATATTTTGCTTATGTAGAGTTTTACAGTGGATCAATCTTCAAGCCTGAGCGTGAAGATTGCCTTAAAAATTTGTGTCTTGTGTGGAGTAAAGTTATAAAATTTGTGCGTTTGGATTCTGGACTTCAGTAACAGTCATTCTTTCTCAGTTTTTGGCTGCAGTTTAGTTGATCATGGATGATGTTCTGCAGTTTAGTACATTTTGTAAATTACAGATGCCATCCCATTTCTGATACAGCCAACTTCTTTCATTTCATATCATGCATGTTTTCTTCCTGGAAAACCAAGGAACACTTCAGAAAGTACCGACTTAATATCCTCATTCCCCCGTATTCAAGCAAAATGTAAAAGGGGAAGAAATCCAGGGAAAATGGAGGCCTAAGCCAGTGAATTCCAAATTTACAAATCTGCTATGGATGGCAAATGAAAATTTTACGTTAATTTTGCCTGCTAACTAATACTATTTTTCCTTTTTTAACTTTGTTTTTGTTCAAACAAATCAACCCAATTAATAATTTTCCAAAAGTAAATCACGAAAGAAGAAGAGGCTTCGGTAAGATATAAAATATATTAAAAAGTACAAAAATATATTGATTCATTGTTGTGTGAATAGCATTTGCCAGTGCAATTTGAACAGTGTTAAGTATGGAATTTACATAAAATATGCAATAATCACGGGCGCAACTGTATACGACAATTATGAGCGACAATGATGGAGAAATAAAACAACATGTAATCGATGAATTCAGAATTAACAATAGAATCAGAATAATCAATTCTCCGAATCATGTAAAAATCACCAAGTAAGAGTTTTCTAAGAGACAGAAAGTTTCGAATTGTGATCATTTGAGCGGGTTACGGATTTGGCCGTCATCAAACAGCAAATAGTGTTATGAACTATAGGAAGAAAAAAATAGGGAGAGGATTGGGAAAGAAGAAAGCTGACAAAATACGTGAGAAGGGGAACAAAGGAAGAAGGCAGAATCAACAAATCTTCATTCCAAAAATCTGCCAACACATTACACACACTTCACCTCATAACTACCATGATAATGAATCTAATTAGACTAATCATCCATTCTTAACAAAATTTGTTATCAAATCTCTACCCTCTATTCTAAACAAACACTACACGATACCGTTCCGCCAACATTATTTCAACTATCTTATTTTTATTTTTCATAACCCAAATTTCTCGCTTTCTATAAATAGGTGAGATATTAAAAAAAAAATTTAGAAAAAAATGCAAAAATGTTTTAAAAAATAAAAAATCCATACACACCCTTCACACATATGAACATGAATCAAGGTTTTCTTCACGACCCAAAGGCCTAAAACTGCAAGGACCATGTAGTAGACCAGCAAATTGTGCAAACTATAAATCAACCCAAAATTACCCAAAAAAGAATCATTAAACTATGTTTGATTTGTATTTTTATTTATAAAAAGTTAACTTCTTTCAATTATAAAAATAAAATATCTAAATAATTTTTTTATTTTAAAATTTAAAATTAAAATTCTCACAAAAATTCTCCAAACATTATTTCAAAAAATTGTTCCCTTCAAAATACTTTTTTCATATTATTTTTTTTTTACAAAAAATTTTCATCAACACTTTCATATATTTTAGAGTTAATATTATTTACTTCTCTCGAGGTTTTGTAATATAACAATCAGCCTCTCGTAATTTGAAAAATAACAACCAGCCCCCTTGACTAATAGTCAAATTGGCAAAAAGATGAAAAAACTCTTAGAGGCTAGTTGTTGTTTTTTAAACTACGAGGGGTCGATTATTATATTGCAAAACTTCGAAGGGGATAAATAATATTAACTTTATTAAATTTTTAAAAAGATAAAAATACAAAATTTAAAGACAAAAATTTAATAAAATTATGTAATAAGAAATCACTTTCAAATGATTTTATTTGATCATGATTTGAAATCATAACCGAATCATTTTGCCCAAAAAAGAAAAAGAAATCACTTCTTCTTCTTTTTTTTATGTGAAAATGACAATATATATTAAAAAAAAAAAACTTGTAGGTTTGCACTTGCTCTTGCTCTTTCTATTTTATTTTATTTTTTTTTTCAATTTCTATTTCTAGGGTGTGATTAACTTAGTTGACTGCCCTTCTTTCTTTTTTCTTCTCATGTCATTTACTATATTTCTATGTTCATTAATGTAAATTGCTTTTGATTGCTCAAATTTTTTATACATGCTATTTACATATTTTCCCATTTTTTTCTTTTGTATTATTACAACATTTTCATGAAAATATTTTTTTCTTTTGGGTTCACATCTCATTGTTCATTGCTCACCTTTTTTCCCATTGTGCTTTAAAAAGATTCAAATTATTTCATATTTTACATAATTTTATTAAATTTTTGTCTTTAAATTTCATACTTTTGTCTTTTTTAAAATTTAATAAAGTTAATATTATTTACCCTTTCAAAATTTTCTAATATAACAATTAGCCTTCTGTAGTTTGAAAAATAACAACTAACTCCTGGTGACTTTTTCGTCTTTTTCTCAAGTTAACTATTAGTCAAAAGAGCTAGTTATTATTTTTCAAACCATAGGAGATTTATTGTTATATTGCAAAACTTTAAAACCTTGAAAGGGATAAATGATAATAACTCTACGTTTTAATACAAAATTTTTAAATACAACGTAATACAAACCTAGTCCAAGTCTAAACACTCTCCTACTGGGACCCACCTAAAACCCTAAACCCCAAGCTGTGATCTCACAATATAAATCCTGCGACAGATTAAAACCCCCCAATTCCATTCCATTTCCACCAAGCCAGCCTCCACCGTGACAGTGACACACTTTCCGACTGAGAACATGGCCGCTCCCACTTCAAAGCTACTAAACATCGGCAAAAACCCAGCCCTCCGGAACCTCATCCACAGCAACCTCCTCCGCACAACCACCGGAGCCGCCACCGCCACCCCAATTTCCCAAGCCCTCATGTCCACTGTAGAATCCCAAATTCCAATCCAGCTTGACAGAAAGGACCCAAACTTGAAGACCGACACACCCACTGCGGCAGAAATTCTGAAAACGATGAACCCTGGGATGCATCAATCTGAGAGGATTTTAAAGTTCCAAAAGCGCCCACCGATTGTGGATGATGATTATTATCTTCATCACGACGACGACGACTCCGACGGCGACTTTCGTGATGACTCTGACGGTTACGTTGACGATTGGGATTGCTTCACTGGGTCTGACTCTGATCAGAGTCCTTGAATCTCTCTAAGCTTTTCTTTATGTAATGGTGAGAATGAAAATGAAACAGTGATTGCATAACCATCTTT
The DNA here is from genome assembly GCA_020080225.1 of Gynochthodes officinalis. Classification (NCBI taxonomy): domain Eukaryota; kingdom Viridiplantae; phylum Streptophyta; class Magnoliopsida; order Gentianales; family Rubiaceae; genus Gynochthodes; species Gynochthodes officinalis. The sequence continues at coordinate 3,046,949 of CM034623.1, read as the reverse complement.
GGAAGTTGATGGCAGCTCTGTTTTTTTTTTTTTGCGAAATTGGTAGTTTGATTAATGTGAAAATAATAGCACTAGATCCCGTTGTTATTGGCAATTGTGGAATGAAAGGTTCTTATAATTGATTAAAGCTTTGATTGTATTGGTATGGTTAACCTTTTGCTGGAAGACTGGCACCACATATTTGGAGGAGGAGAGTCTTCACTCTTTGGCTCCTTGCATCATAAATGGATGGCTTCATATCGAAAATAGGAATAAAATATATTAGAAAGTCGATTTGTGTTTGGTGCTCAAGCTAATGGTTGTGATATAAAAATATTTTGAAAAACAAAAAATTTATGTTTAATTGGTTGCATTCTTCCTTTTGCTTCTTATACGAAAATTTATATAAAAAGGTGGTGGTCATAAATTGAAGAAGAAACACCCAAAATAATCTTTTTCATCTTTCACTTTTAAAACGAGAACAAATAATCACCAAAATTTGAAGGAAAATTTCAAAACTAAACATTTCCGTTTATAAAATTTAAAGAACTAAAAGTTCCGGTTTATTTCACAAATAGTACCAAAAGTTCCGATTTATGAAATTTGAAGGATTATTTGTTCCCATTTTAAAAGTGAAGGAGGATGAAAAAGATTATTTGTTGAAATGTGGAAAACGGTTTTAGGTGTTTCCTCTAAATTGAATCTTTGAAAAATTTGTACCAATACGCACCACATCAAACGTGCACACCCTTAATCTCTCGTCCAACAAAATTTATGAAAAATTTTATTATTTTTATTAAATTTAATTAAAATTTATAATTTTTTATACTTGCTTCATCCAAAAAAAAAAAGTATATTTTTAAAAAAAGTTTATTATTAAAAAAAGAGTTTACTTTTAAATCAAAATTTAAAATATACTTATTAATAATAATTATATATATTCAAAATTAAAAAATAAGGATAAAAATATAAAATTATATATTTAATGGTACATTAAAGGTTGTACTTAACTAAAGTGACTTTTTTTTTTTGGACGGAGAAAGTATATAATTACAATGCATTTAGAATTTTTAATTAAAAATATACATAGTTTGTTGAATTTAAAACGAATTCCAATTATAACAAGAAACTAAAAAAATTACAAAGCTTTTCTAGTGAATTCTTCAAGTATGGCCATAGGTTTTCACAGTGGGCCGCCTGTATATGGAGCACATTAAGGGAATAATGTCCGTCCAGCCCAAAAATTCACCAACTAAACCCGACCCAAATCACTTCCGCGACAAAATCTCGTTGCAGCCTGCAAGAAACTATTAATTGCCCTACGGTTGAACACCACTACGCTACCAGGCGGCAGCAGCAGCACCAATGGCTCCGGCTGCCGAAGATTTTTCATACGTTATAGACACATCGCCGGCGAAAGCAGAACCGGTTGCCGAAGGTTTCTTATACGACGCCGTGAGCCCACTCGGTTCCCGCGCCACCGTCGACCAACCGTCCACACCACCTTTGGTCTTTCGCAACGAAATTTCTCTTTCTTCTATCCAGTCCTCCTCTACTGAAACCATCGCTACTGATTATTTCGCCCTCGAAGTCGACACAAAGAATGTTGTGGATAATCCGGTTTTAGCTCCGTCGGTTTCTCCGGCTTCAACGCCGGTGAAGCCGGAGAAACAGCTGGAGAGAACACTTGAAGGAAGCTGGTTTCGCTGTAATTGTCGCTTTAAAAGCCCCATGCTTCAGCTTCATAAAGGTGTTCTCGATTAAGTCCTCAGTTCAATTTTTTACTTTATAAAAGGGTGTTTTTTTCGTGCGGGTTTCCTTAACCTTTTGTGAAATTCTGATGGCTTTAAGAACTAAAGTTTGTGAGTTAATCTGAGTGGTTTTGTGGATGTTGCAGAGATTCTTGATTTTTGTGATTTTCTGTCTCCAACACCGGAGGAACAGGCATCTAGGAATGAAGCTATTGATGCCGTTTTTTATGTAATCAAGTTTATTTGGCCAAACTGCAAGGTTTGTGTGTGAATTCCTCTTGCTCCTATCCTTTGTGGACTTCTGTGTAGAATTTTATAGTGTGTTTACATGCAAAATAATCTGTGTCTATTGATCATCTTGCAGGCAGAAGTTTTTGGCTCGTTCAAAACGGGGCTCTATCTTCCTACAAGTGATATTGATGTAATCTGGCTGCTCCCGTATTCTTTTGTGCATAGTTTCCTCAAGTTCCCCCTGCCGCCCCTTTTTTTAGTTGGGGGGACAGGAAAAAACAAATTGGAATGGGAAAATATACTAAAGATTCATTTTACTATTTCTATGCTATATGCTAATCTCACCGGTTTATTTTTTGATTTTCCCTTGCTATGGATCTAATTCCACCTGTTGAATGTTTCTTCTTTACCATCTGAATGGAATTTATCTCAAAGGTTCTTAGATGTTATGAATAACCATCTTTGTTATCAAGCTTTGAGTTCTCATTTTGACAAAGTTACATGGAAGTCCGTGGTTGTCAGCTTGTTCTAGCTTGGGATTTAAGTTGCAGAAATTTTTTAGAGAATTTGTTTATATGCTTTGACCATTATTTTAGTTGTAGATGTAAACATTGAAGTTGAAATTTTGTTTCTGCCTTTGCTGGCTGGCAGGTTGTGATTCTGGACTCAGGGATTAGTCGTCCTCAACTTGGCTTGCATGCTCTTTCTAGAGCCTTGTCGCAGAGAGGAATTGCAAAGAATATGCAGGTGTGATTAATGTAGCATTTGCATCTTGATTTGGGTAAAAGCTGTTTCTGTGACCCCTGTCATGTGTAACCTCTCTTTTGCTATTTTAGGTGATTGCAAAAGCTCGTGTTCCGATTATCAAATTTGTGGAGAAACGAAGTAGCGTTTCATTTGATATCAGGTTCTGTTATGGCATTTTTATTTTGTGTCATAGACTGATTCAGTAGAAAATATTATCTCTAATCATTCAGATTGAAATGAGAAGTCACTGGTTTATTGGTTAAATAAATTGATGAAGTTGTTACATTGTCAGTTGCAATGTTATTTCTCTTCAATGGCTATGAGTATCCTGCAGTAGTAACTGCTCTCTTTCTAAACTCATCTGTTTCATAACTCTCAATGTATTTATTTCCTTTGATATTAAAAAAAAAAAAAAGTCCTTTTACCGATTAACTTGTAATATCATATAAATGTTTATCCATGCTTTAATTTTTTCTGTGAAGATGATATTTTTATTCTTTTTTTTTGCAGTTTTGATGTTGACAATGGACCAAAAGCTGCTGAGTTTATTAAGGTTTCTTTGGAATCTTATTAGTATTATATTTTTTAAATATTGATCATCTCTTGCTTTATGAAAGTGTATCTTTTTCTGCCTTTTAGGATGCTGTGTCTAAATGGCCCCCTCTACGACCATTGTGTTTGATTTTGAAAATTTTTCTACAACAAAGAGAATTGAATGAGGTCGAATTTCATTTCTTATACTTCCGGTTGATGTTCTTCTTACTTATTCTTTTGCGAATTGCTTTCTGGTGTTAAGGGTATTCAAGTTTGTTTATATTTTACCCTGCAGGTGTACACTGGTGGGATTGGTTCCTATGCACTACTTACCATGCTAATAGCAATGTTGCAGGTAAATTAAGTTAAGTTTGAATGTGAGTATTGAGATGGCATTCTGATGAATGCAATATTCTAGTAGTCAATGACTGCTCAAAAGATGGCCTTGATATTGAATCTCATGATGTGGGAATATCCTTTTTGCTTTCTTCAAACTTCTATTCTTTCTCCTCTTTTTTTTTTTTGTAAATTTCTTCCTTTGTCAAACTCCTTGTAAGCAATATTGAACCGACTTCTGCTGCCTGGCATCTTTTGGATTGTTCATTGTGAAAATGTGTTTGGTGGAGAGAAGTGAGGCCTTTATGTGAAGTAAGCGGCTTTTGTTGCATTACTTTTTCTCATCTTATTATTAAAATGGGCATGTTGAAAGTGATTGGTAATGTTAGAAACTGTGAGAAAGTAGAACGGCATTCTGTGAGGTGCTGTTGGCAATTCTCTTTATTACTTCATTGATTTGAGGGTAGTAACGTATTTTTATTAAAATTATTATTAATGCAGAACTATCATTAAAATTATTATTAATGTGTTTTTTGATGCAAAATTTTGTTAGATTCAATATTTATTTTTCCTTAATGTTTTGATCCTTCCACTTCTCTTTTTATTACTTCATTGATTTGAGGTTATTAATGTTTCTTTATTAAAATTATTATTAATGCAGAACTATCATTATCGCCAAGCTTCTCCAGAACATAATCTAGGAATTCTTTTGGTATGTTTACGACACCATACACTTGAAACAATCCACGTTTCCCTTGCACGCTTTTGCTTTTGGTTTTTATGTTCAGTTGCTACATGTTTTATAATATTTTTAACTTATTTGATGATGGATATAGTGTAGATTTCCCAAGAAGAATTACAACAAAGCTGATTTGGAGCATTTAATACCATCAAGATTATCATTTTGTTTTAGTGTTTTTATTTTATCCTAGACTTCTGAATAGATGAAAAATATGAGGAGGACAAATGAAATTTACTTGGTTTATGATAGGTTTGGTGTGAATGTTAGGTACACTTCTTTGATATGTATGGACACAAATTGAATACAGCCAATGTTGGGATATCTTGCAATGGGGAAGGTACATTCTTTTTAAAGAGTAAGAAAGGGTGAGAATTATTTGCCAATTACTTGTAAACTAGAGTGCTATTTTTTTTAATTATTATTATTATTAAATTTGGAGGGCGATCCTTAGATCAGTGGTAAGGTTGCTTGTTTGTGACTGGCTGGTCTGGGGTTCAAATCCTGGAAACAGCCTCTCTGTCAAAAAAAGGCAGGCGTAAGGCTGCGTACGTTTGGATTGCCCTCCCCCTACACTCGCAATGCGGGTAGCCCCTGGGGCCGGGGTAGTACTTTTTATTATTATTAAATTTGAGTTGAATTCTGCTTCTAAATTTAATTTGATTCCTTCTTCAAATTTAGGTTCTTGACAAAGAGCAGGTCACTTATTATCTCCATTGAGGACCCACAGGTTATTACTATCTTTTTTTCCCTCCCTCTGGTGACCTTTGAAGGGCTTATTTTGAAACATGCAATTATTTGTTACTGTGGTTGGTTGCTTCTAATAGCTGAGTCACATCTTATTCCTATCTTGTGATTGTGATTCAGCTTGGACTGCTTTAGTTTGCTTATCTTGATATCTTAAGAGTATGTCTAAATGAAGTTCACACGACTGAATATCAGTTTGAACCTTATTTAACTACCTATGCAGAATTCTAATTCATTAGTAAATGGTGGAATTGGAGAGTGCTGGTGCATGTGGATCTTATTTTCAGTTGGTGAAATGAACAGCTCAATCCTGTGTAGTTTTTTCAATTTAATGCTGTTGAATAAACCTGAACTTTAGAGGATAATTGAGATTCTTGTAACTGTCAAATTATGAATAAGCATATGATTTTATACCTTTTTTGTTTTTTTTTGGGTCCGGCTTCATGCCTTATCTTATACATTTGATTGTCTTGTCATTATAGGCTCCAGAAAATGACATAGGCAAGAATTCCTTCAACTATTTCCAGGTAGGCTTTTGTTATTCGAATGGACTGAATATCTTTTGTTATTCAACTATTTCCATTGAATTTTCCTGATCTTTGTATCTTTGTTGAGCTAAATATCTTCTGTTAAAAATAATTAATTTGGCAGGAGAATTTCCCAAGATCACGTTTGATTACAGCAGTATAATATTCTATGGCTTCTAAAATGATTATTGTTGAGTTCTTGCCTGGAGTTCTTGAAATGCAAGCTTCTTATTTACTTTAGTATCAAATCAGAGAGTTAGAGCTGTTATCTTTTTTCTTGTATGTTGTGAGAAGTGCTATCACCAATGTCAAGGGCTCCCATGGTCACTAGTCATATTTGTGACAGATTCATAGCTGGTTTTAATTCAATAAATTTTCCATCAACATTCTTATAGAATAGCTCTCTTGTATCTTAGTTCTTAATTGAGATCATTAGATCCTGTGGTCAAACAGTTTGCTTCAGGAGTGTGAAGAATTGACCTTGATCTGTGTTTTCCTCTGCAGGTTAAATCTGCTTTTGCGATGGCTTTCTCAACCCTGACTAACGCGAAGGCTATTTTGAGCCTTGGCCCCAGTAGGAGCATTCTTGGAACCATTATACGGCCAGATGAAGCTCTTCTAGATCGGAAGGGTGGATCTAATGGGGAAGTGACATTTGAGAAGTTGCTTCCAGGTGCAGGAGACCCACTACCAGAACGAAACGGCAATCACAAGGATATATATTGTAACTGGCAGTTGGGTGATGATGATGATGAACCTCTCCCACGAAGTGATGCAATTTCTGGGGATGGTGATGCACCTTCCTCTGGAAAGAAGAGGAAGAAATCGAGTGGGAAGAAATTTGTAAAGAAGGTAAAGAAGAATGGAGACATTGGAACTGGGGCACATGAAAGGAGTGGTTCAAGGAAGGAGAAGTTGGTAAAGAAGCAGTATTGGAGACATTAGCAGGAGGATGATGATGACGGCAATGGTCCGCGGAGGCTTTTTCATTGAAGCATTGACCATACCTCTACTTGGCAGAATCAGAGGAAAAAAAAGCATCAAGGAATCACAAAGGAATGTGATTTATCATGTTATACCGTGGTGTGATCAACGGTTTTGAGGCGTTCCTATCTCCAATTTGTTGGTAATTGTATAAAAAATTGGTGAAGTTATTTATGTAGCAGCTTCGGCCTGAGGTGTTAATTATAGAGCCTTACATGATGGGTTGGAATCTGTGGCTGCTCTTGGCTCCTACTCGCTAACAAAATGATGATTCAATTATTTTAATATTTAAGCTGCCTCGAATTGACGTTACCCACGCTCTGAAGCAATTTTGAGTTTCAGGGTGGAAATTTTGACCTAATCTCCTGTTGAAGTTTTGTAGAATTTTCGGCCAGTAGTTTCTATTGGATTGTTGGGCTAACCTGGTATGGTTCAAGGTATTGATTGAATTAGGGTTTGTATGAGTAATATTTTAAAACGTCTTTTTGTAATTTTTGGTATGGTAATTGTAAAAGAAGAGATACATTAAAAATTAAAAAAATATATTGGAGAAAGGTCAACCGTATCTAACTTATTACAGGTCTTAATTCCTTACACTTACGGTGCGGCCCACTTTTGTTGTTTTGGTTGCTCATTCACAGCCAAAATCTAACTTATTTTAATGGCGGCATTTCACTTGGTTATTACCATATGGTAAAACCTTATTTTTTAGATTAATGAATTCCAAATTTTTTCATAATTTAATAATTTTTTTTGTTCTAAAAAAAGTTTATTTTTAATTTTTTTTCTTATTTACAAAAATAGTTAATTTTTAAATTAAAATTTTAAAATATTTTTTTAATAATAATTATGTATATTTAAAATTAAAAAGTAATATTAAAATTATATATTTAATAATTTAAAAAATAAACTTTTTTTTTTTTGGATGAAGGAGTAATAATTATAGATAATATTATTTCTTTTTTTTGAAAAATAAATAAAGGAAAAGAAATTTCGAAAAAAGTTACTAAACTTGACAAAAACACGAAAAAAACTAAAGTTTCGTTTGGATTGTTCTTATTTAAGAAAAGTTAAGTTGTATTGAAATATGTGAAAATTTTGATGATATTTTTTGATAGAAAAAATATTTTAAAGAGAAAAATAAAAGGAGATTTTTTTTAAAAAAAAATTATGTGAGAGAAATTTAAGTGGGAAAATTTAAATTTTAAATTTTGAAATAAAAATATATTTAAATAATTTATTTTTATTTAAAAATTTATTTATTTGCAAGCAAGAATTTATTTAAATTTATTTATTTAAAAAACAAAGGAGTACAATTTCTCAAGCAGCAGGGTTTTTTTCTCAACCAGTCTGGGCCTCGTGAATCTCCGATCCAGTGCTTTATTAAAAGGGATAGAGCAACTTCAATATATCGGTTGTATTTTGGTCTCACCCCATGTAAGTCAATTTCCGCAGCAATAAACTTCTAACGTTCTCTCTTCTGTATTCTCTTTTCAATTCCACGGTAGAAGAAAATGGTTCTCTCTTCTGATGTTCTCTGTTTTTGTTGGTGAAGATAATGGCTTAATTTTGGTTTTCTGTGTTTTGTAATTGGCTTTGATACACAACACCAGTTTGGGTTTACTTTCTGGGAGGGTTTTTGTATCATCATGTAGAAGAAAATGGTTTTAAACATGACATTTTCCCTTTTCTATCTTGGATCTCTGATTTAAAGATTCTCAGGTACTTGGTTTTCCATTTTGTTTCCATAGGAAGGATCTGTGTGATTACTTCTTGGATGCATAGTGTATAATCTTGGAATAGATTTGTTTTGGTCATCATATTTTTTCATTTTCTACTCATTTGAGCAATGCTAATAGCTTAATCTGATCATCTAATATTTCATTATGCAAATCATATGTTTTAGATGTACGAGGTTTTAGATTTTAGTTAGCTGCCTTGAGCATTCCAATGATGCTGCATGCATTGGCTTGACTTATTCTAACTTATCCCGCTTTGAATACTTGATTTAATATATTGAATATTAATGGAGCCTATGCCTGGAACCTGGATACTCATTGGTTTTTTCCCCAAATTGTTTCTTTTTCGTAATATTATTATTATAAATTAGTTAAAGAAAAATTATAATAGTGAGCCATGAGCACAAGCTTTATTTAAGAACTTAATGTATGCTGAATGAGATGGGATCTGATTTGCCCCTTCCAAGGTATGGAACTTACCGTTTTAGGGAATGACAGCTGAGGACGAGATTGATAAGCTTTTGTTGGCTGCAAAAAAGTTCAGAAGGGCTACTGGCACGGAGTCCGTGATTTCCTTGGTAGCTGATGACTTTTCTCGAGCCAGCGGTACATATGTTGGAAAGTTGAGGCAAGTCTTGGAAAATAGATCACCCAGTATTTTGAGATGATTTGTTTGTTTATTTATTTTTCTAACGAAATGTGAAACAATTCCAATACCCAGGTCTAACTTTCTGGGCACCAAGTTTACCATTTATGTTTTTTCAGCTCAAATTTGTTTAGGTTTTTTATGTTTTTGTCAACTTCAGTTAAGTAAATTTACATGACTGTTAAGGGGGTCGAGTTTTATTTTTCAAAGGAAGATAAATGATATTTTCACTCATAATTATTGTCCTCCCAGTCGTCCAACCACAGATCAGTACCAGACACTTCATAAACCGGCCAAATTAAATTGCGGGGTACTGTGGCAGTCCGCAATTTCATTGTTTCTACGAGCTCTCTGTGACGTCCAGTTGACCGTGAAGAAGACCCAATTTAAATGTCGATCTGCACTCCGTCGTCGTCTTCCTCATCATCTTCAAGCTCAACTAAATCCTGGATATACCACGGCCTTGCTATCGGGGCAGCTGTGGCGGTG